>JAVCKV010561028.1:0-10965 GCA_032274145.1 Herpochondria borealis | reverse complement strand
GTGGTACGCTAGAAATGACCGAGCTCATTCGCATTTTTGTGCAAAACGAGCTCGGCAGAATCTCATTGCTGCAGAATGGGCTTCAGCACCCTCAGGCTGCAAATTTTAATAGCTTCATTACTCGTGTAGCTATTGAGATTAAACGTGGAAAAACACAGTGATACTTGATGCTCAATAAATCGTCCCTATTGTGGCCTCTGAGGTATTTTTTTAAAAAAGTGCCATCTGACTATTGACTGACTACGAAATGACTGACTACAGTACAAAATGACTGACTGACTGACTTGAAATTCAGAAAAATATTCAGTCATTAATACGGCCCTGACTAGGCCCCTTTCACGGAATAAAGTGCTACATAAACTAACTAAAGTGCTTAAATTAGTACTATTTATTGTAAATAAACTCTGTGTTGGGGTGTGTGATACTACAAGTGGTATCTAGACGTTGAAAGGTTGGATTTAATTTTCCATTGCGGGAACCTAGTTACTTTAAACTTATCGTGTACTGTACAAAAACTGGTCTGTGAATATGTCAGACCGCTAAAACCTCCGAAACAACCCTGCTCGAATGCAGCGATTTGAGGCTGAAAAACCGCATGGGAGTGCTTCTTGCAGCTACCCTAGTGTGGAACACGTATTCAAGGTCCGTGAAACACCTGCAGAAGAACAAATACGGGGGTGGCCGGGCCATCCGGTGTACAGCTGCCAATCTCCATTTTAACCGTTTCGCAAACTAAATAGATCGGGATGCCTACAGGTGCAACGAGGGATTCCCCTTCTGCTGACAAAAGGGAGACTGAGGCCCTCCCCTCCCTCTGAGTTTTACCATATTCCAGTCGACAGGGAAATGAACGTGGAGCAATGAAACAGGTATACCCAATTCATTCAGGGACGTCTCGTAGCTCGAAGAACCGTGAAACATCACGGTCACTGTGCTGAAACGTCCGCACCGGCAAAATCGACAGCGTGGGAATCCTGGTGGAGGCATTATTCACCGAACGTCCTCCGAATCCTACAACAGCCGACAATTTCTGGTCGGCCGCAAATGATTAGTCCCTAATGACGGCCTACACAGGCCCGTCTCCAGAAACACAGCGTTGACTCGTTTCTCACGCTGGCGCCAGAACCTCTGTCAGACAGCCGGTGACGCAGGCAGCCGCCCCATCCCAATTAAAGTCTCAATAAGTCGAGACGCGTGCTGCGGCGACCGCTGAAACGGCCTTGCTGAGCGATACAGTACAGCCTGCACCGGACCAGTCCGGGTTCGTGCACAGCAGGATATTATCCACCGCACGAGACATCCTATATGCAGTGGAGAACGATCCCATAACAGTACTGGCATGCCAGTACGGCCATATTACGATAAAAACGGGGAACGAATGAACAGTTTAATATTCGGCGATCTCCGTTCGCAGGTCCTCCGATTTCATAATCAGATAAAACCGCCAGTACGAGGCGTACACACGCCTCGTTGAGCCGCTGATGCCGGCGTTGGAAGATGCCTATCGACAGGGTTGCGGCCGTCAAAGGAACGCCCTTCAGTTCTTTAGTGCTACAAATACCCCTGCGTCTCACGAGCCGGTCAAGCAGGCTGAACCACCTCGAAACAGGCTATTCGCGGCGGCTGAAATTAATTATTTTTCGAATTATTATTATCAGCTGCCCGATTTGGCAAACACACAGCACACTTCTAGTGCAGCCGCTATACTTGGACAGTTTAATAGGCCAACCCAAAGTTAACCGAGCTGGCCACGCAGTTTTCCGCCATGCGCAAGGAGATGTCTTCGTCTCTCAAAAAATGAAGAAAAAGAAAAAGAAAAAAAGAGAGATGGCGACACCTCCACCTCGGGTAAGTGCTCTTCCAGTGATAGAATAAAAAATATCGGCAACACAGACGATAAAAAATTATTCTCCTGGACAGTGCTTAGCCACAGGTCCATGCAGATTGAGGGGATCGTTCCGTCGTAAAAAAACTTAAAAAGTGGTAAACTACCCTGCTTACCGGCATAGCAATACCGGCTTGTCTCAGGGTCGCTGCATAGTGAGCAAATACGGGTTAAATCTCGCAGGTTAATCCAGGAAATGGCTAGCTAAATATTTAATAGGGCATCCCCTTTAAAATAATTCATTTTATAAATGAATTAAAGAAAAAGTGTGGCCAGAATCGCCTTGGTGGAGGGCCAGCCCTAGCAAAATTACCCGATTTTTTATCAGGCAAAGATAAAGTTAGCTTCAAAAAAGGGTGCACGGTAGCTGTCTCTCTACGTATCCAAGAGCCGTCCAATTGCTTCTACACAATTATGCTAGAGACGAATACCTCGAGCAGGCCCTCTCTGATTGTAATAAGAACATCCCAAACGGAGGGGGAGCATTAGTTTACTTACCTGCAGCGCCTGAACGGAAAGTATGCTGCGGAAGCGGCCTTGCCGGTGGGTACCAATTAACGCAACTCTATGGCCCATCTACAGAGAGGCACGCGTAGGAAACACGAAAATATCCTCCTAGTTCGCGTCAGTACAGTAGTACCGACCGGAAAATCCTTCCAGTTAGTCATTTACCGACACAGATGCGTTAGACCGCCTACAGATGGACGCTGAGGCAAAGACGTCAACGGCGTGTGATTATTCTTCGATTTCGGCTCTACAACGAGAATGGTTCTCTCAGCTCCACCCACACCGCTACCGTCTCAAGAGGCCGCGGCGGTGCACCTGCCCCACCAGGCCTAGTTAGGGAATCACCCCTAGTCCAGGCCACCTAGATTATCCCAACCCGGCTGGCAAGAATCGCGTGTGTCTGGCGGTACAGAGGCCTGCTAATGCAGTTTTAAACTGGGACACCGCTACATCGAGTGCCCACATTCACGCCCAATCTCTGGTGATTTTTAGAAGGAGTCGAAATTCACGTATCTGATCACCAGAAATTGGGACGCCCTACCACTGAGACGTAAAGTGACTCTCTTAAAAAATGGAATATCCTCGTTTCACGGGTCAATCTTTCGTCCCACTATGTTCCAGCCCGCAGATCAAGCAGTAGAGAAGAAAAAGAGAGCTGACCGTAAGGAGCAAGATAATAATTCGTCCACTGAGGACCACGACTCGGCCTTGCCGGTTGAGATACTTAAAATGTCGAGCCGACCATATGGAATTCCGCGGTCAATGAACTTTAAGAGATACAGTCAGGAATCTATTTGAAGTAATCCCGTAATAACTATATGATAGAGACACTCATCGGCCCCTCGTCTCAATCACTGACCCCTTTTTCTTTTTGACATAGGAGCGGTTCCCAATATCATACGCGCAGGCGCAGTTAGCTCAGAGGTTCTGTCCTCTCTAAACACTAATCGGAAGATAGCTGCGTTAGAATCTGCTTTGAATTACACTCTCGAGACCCAGGGATTGCCTACCTTTACGTATAGATAAATTTGTACAAATGATGACAAACATGCTTGGATGTAAAACAGCTTAGGTCAGACGTCCTACTCGGTAGTAAGTTCACAGAGGACCACGTGGACGACCTATGGGTACGCTGGCATGTAGCCATTGAAGTGGACGGCACCACCGGGTACCTTCCTATTGGAAAGCAACCCGAATCTTTATAAAAAGACACGTCTCTGTAGAAAATTGCATAGTCCAATCGGTTTTATAAGTGCCGTTTGAAATTAAAATTTTCAATTTTTCATCGGCCGTGGCACATTTTTGCAAAAACCAAATAATTCCATTTGAAACCCCGGCCCGTATGATAGCATGTGAGATGCCAAATACACCTTCCGCGCAACATATAAGCCGCTGAAGCTTAGAACGAATTTGTACAGGGGAATCTGTGAGCTGATCTGACCTATTAAGACGGCATTAGCAGTCTCGTACACCCATAGCACCATGCTTACTTGCAGCATGCACAGAACGCCTTTTTGACGGTACCTGCGCACCTGCAAGGGGTTGGGGTTGGAGTGGAGAGGTGATACTTTAGGTACTTATATAATAGCTACAGCATTTCCTGTCTAAACTGTAGAGGATCCAAAGGATTTAAATAATTCCGACAGCTCGGATGAACCAGCTCATTATCCCCTGTGGCCCCCGAGATACTCGATCGGATACCAGCTGCATCGGACCCAGAGCATACTTTAAAATAGCTCACCAGAGACCACCCCTACACACTAGAGGACGCATATGTGAGACACCCAAAAGTGAAGGAGCAGACCCAGGCTATAAAAATGCTCACACCCTTTGCGTTCATGTGGACGGGATAATTTGGAAAGGTAGATACGGCGTCTCACCGTAGTTACATCGTACCAGAATCTAGCCCTTTCAGATCGCAGCCCTACAGTACTTGAATATGCTACCCGGAATGCGGCCATAAATCACTGTAACAAGACGCGGACAGTCTCTCTTTTCAATTAAAATTCGATTAACGCGTTTCCATTGTACCTGAAATGCGTTAGTACGGAGGAGCTCATTTACATGAGGTGACGAATCATTTAACGGCTGCTCAAGTGCCGTTTCTTTTCTCCCTCGAGTGTGAAGCGAAACGTCGTCGGTGATCTCGGAGATCTTTACCCCTGAACTGTACGCTTACAAACGCCGTTTTCTTGTCCCATCCTCTCCAAGACAATCCCATGAATATATTTATTTTCGGTGAGACACTCGTTCCCATGAGCAAGCAAGGTTCAGAGCAGCGTTGAGATTTATAATGAAACGAACAAATCACTACGTGAGGTATTCAAAATTGAAAAATTCAGTTGTTATTCAATTTATTAGTGAAGATGTACGAACATATACATTACACAACAATGCATGTTTTTACATGTAGTTGTCAGATAACACTCTTGATACTCAGAAATGCGGTACAATACTTATTTGTAGTTCAAAGTTTGCATTATTTTCAATATATCTTTGATTTGACTGAAAGTCAAACAGCTTCCTAAAGATTGGGATGAACCATTCAGTTTTCAGTATCATAATTTTTTTGATTCTATTTTCTCTCCAAAATCGTCTGGGGTTTTTGAGCCGTATACTTCTTTTCTGCTGGTACTTCAATGAATATCAAAGAACGTTTGAATTCAATTAAAAGAAAATTCTAAAAATAGATTCTTTGTACACATCCGGATTAAATCCCACAATTATCTTCATCTAGAAGCAAGCCTACAGTCCAAGACTCAATGAATATTGGCTCTGCGCAATAAAGTAATTGGAGGAGCGTGTCTCGAACTATCAGGTGTTTTGTTGAAGTATTTCACTGAGACAGAATTCTGCCCAATACCCCGCGTCCAGCTTTTATAATTCGTGCGACAATATTAAGTTTTGGTGTATTTCCTCACATAGAAGTGTAAGGACGTAGAAATCACCAGTAGGGTAAAACACCAGTACATTTTGACAATATAGACTATGAGAAGAACAGTAAGGTGAAGTGGGACAGAGAGGTCCTGAATAACATGTAAACCAGGAGATCTGAATATAGAAACGATATCTCCAACGCCTTTCTAAAAATTCATTAAACATAAGGTCTTCAACTGGCAAAGACAAAGATTTCTCGAAATGTTTCAACGAAACAAAATTAATAGAAAAAGCGATGTAAATTCTGGCCTAATTCGGGTCGCGGGAATATTTTTCTATTGAATTTCAAACGAAGCTGAGGAAAGCTTGCAGTAGTAGAAAAAATAAGCCCCGAATACAGGGCTGATATATCTTATATCAGCCTTGTAGGAATGTTTTGAAATTTAATGACATTTATAGTTCCGATTGGTGCTATGGTATTGGATGTTACGATTGACTGTAACATCGTTCAAGAACCCGATTGCAGCCACCGCTTTCGTGAAGTTTTCGATCGGAATCGCGCCAGCAGTGCAGCTCGCGCTTGCGCCATCACTAGTGCCCTCGCTGGCACTTCCGCTCGGTCCTCTACCTCCGCTGGGCCTACCAACTGCCCCGTTTTCGAGCCTTCGGTCAGCCACTTCAAAAGAGGTCCCACCAGCGCCCTAAGGAACGCTGGAATAGACGCCTGCGCAAGCACCACCAGGAGCAGTTGTGGTTCCGTAAGACGAACCGCCGAGAACAAATATGGCAGCATGATGGAAAGATCTAGTGTGTCCAACAGAGTTGTTGCATGTAGATGTAGTGTCGAAAATTGCATTCCGCTCGCTCGTTCTGCCGCTAGACAAAGCTTCAGTCAAGTACTTCGTCTTTTTATTGGAAAAATGGTCGGAAATGGTAAATAACTTCTTGATAGAGATGTTCAAAAGCTTGAAGATTCGATCATGTGAACCAATTCCCTTTGAAGAACCAAATCCAAGCACCCAACTGCTCTGCTAATTTCTGCCAAACTAGCCGCGTAGATGCTGATAGATCTTCAACAGTCGAGGCTCGCGATGCCCAGTAAAAATTGAAACAGAAGCGTCAGAAGGATTAGACTCGAATAAAATGAAAGCGATAGTACCCGGAAGGCGGTGAGTCGTAAACCAGTTGAGTTCGCCAGAGCCTTGGATTTTTCGCGTGTGCAACACTCGCGGAAGATCTTCATGATGGAATTCTTACCCAGCGGGGTAAGCCTGCAAAAATGAAGGATTTACACGACATGAGGATTAATGCAGAGGAACAGTCGGTCCGTGCTTGACTATAATTGGTTGCGAACGCGAAGGTATGTGTCCATGTACTGGTAGAAGTTGATACTGCCATAGTAAGTTTCATCAAATATTGGAACCTCTTGGGGGCAGTTTTTGGTCGACTTGATCCCTTCTCGGGTCATTTTTGATGCACCTGTACTGGCACGGAAGGACCAAGATACAATGAAGAATTTCTGTCCATGAATATATGATATGGTTAACTAACAGGGCACTCAGTGCAGTGGGGCGCATCCAGGTTGTCTGTGTTAAGGAATCTAGCGTAAGGGTGTCTACATTAATGTCTCTGTGTAATTAGTTTTAGGGTTTTTCCCCCTTGGGCCTTTTTTTGGCCACGAGCTCCACCTTGTGCGCGGCTCCAGCCGCCACATAAGAGGCCTGGGTCGCGCCACGGTTGGGAGTAGAGACCATCAAGAAGGTAGCGAGCAAGTACCTTGGTAGCGCACGTCTGAGCTACCCCTAAGTAAAACCTTTTTCCCCGTCTTTCACGTCCTTTTGCCCTTCTTTCTTCCCTTTCCTTTTACGTTTTTGGGGTAGTTACCAGCGCTTCAGAGTGGACGCATACCACGCTGAACTACGAAACCAATTAAGTCACACGGGTCCTAAGTCCCCGTTCACGCCGGCATCCGAGCGACTGGAGTGAACTACCACGGCGCACCACACCAAACTCATCTGTATCGATGGTGTTCACAACTTCCAGTTTCAGCGGCCGTAATATGGGGGCCGCTATGAGGGCCTATTTTAGAGAATTATCGGAAGTTACTTGAGCTTCGTTTAAAGGTGGTAGTTTTATCGGCTCTCCTTTTTCAGCATTGAATTAAGGGGAACCGCTGCACGTGAGAAGCTAGCTAAAAAACGCCTATAGACGTAGAATAATCCTAAGAAGGATTTTATTTGGGTCTGTTTCTCTGTAATTTTAAACTTTGCCGCTGCATCAATTGTTTTCTGTGCAACGGCAAATTTTCTAGGGCTCACCACGTGCCTTTAGTAGTTTAAAAAAATAAAAAGCAGGAGCACTCAGATTATTTTAGAATGAAGCGTGAATGTTCTAAAAACCTCAAGATCTAGCTCATAAGTTTTAGATGATCGTTAATGTTTTTTTATTATTCCTATGAAGTCATCGAGGCATACGAGACAGGGTTTCCAGCGAAAAACGGATAGAATCATTTTTATTGTCCTTCGGGATGTAGCGGGAGAATTACACAATTTAAAAGGCATCCTATAATACTGATAAAAAACCTCGAGGCACACAAATGCCGATTTAGGTTGGTTTTTTTCTCTTACAGTTGTTTGCCAGTAAACACAGTAAGCATTGAATGAAGGGAAGTATTTAGCTTCACCTAATATATCTAAAACCTCGTCGATGAGATATAGTGGTTAACTATATTTCAAATGGATAAGGTTAAAACTTATGTAGTCAACACAAAAGCGCTTTTTCCCGTCCTATTTAGGGACTAGTAGGACATGGCTTTCTGTAATTCGCTCTGGGACTGGAAACTTTTAGTACGGCGCAAATGGGGCAGCGCACGGACCCCGGCAAAGCGACTCGTGCACGCCATCTCCGGGTGGTCAGAGTCGGCTACCACTTCGCTACTTCCCCACTCTGATCAGGCACATCTTGGAGCACTGTAGGACTTCATCACTTCTCCACTGCACCACATTGGAGTTTCATGGTCGCTGAATGGCCGGGCTGGTTGCCTCGCTGACTGGGTGCTGCTTTCATATCTTGGGCTCACGGTTAGGGAAAACTGTTCTATCTGAGATGGTCTAGTTTATTCCACGCGGAGCTATGGGAAGAGACTGTAACTTTCTCTGTGTAGTTCTATTTAGGGGTTATTGCCCTTGGGCCGTTTTGGGCCATCAGTCCCCCTTGAGGCGCTCGCCCAGGCGCTACATAATCTGCCTGGGCGGGAGCAGAACTGCAGTTGGAAGGAACACCATCGATGGTAGCAAATTCTACCGCCCCAATTACAGCCTTTTTCCCATCTTGCTTCTTCCTATTTCCCCCACTTCTCCCACCCTTTGCCCTGCCATTCTGAGGTGGTTGTTTGCGCCTTTTGGTTCGACACCCACAATGCCGAGCGCTGACATATCGGGCCGCCACACGTGTCGTTTTTCCCCACTGCGCACCTCACTTGCCCCTCTTTCGGCTCTACCAATTTTATCCCTTGTGTGCGTGCGACGGGAATGAGCTACCACGCCGCATCAAAACAAGGACGCCCATTTTTAGCTGTCTTTGGACCACATAGGACTGTGTCTCACGGTCCATTATACCTGTCTTTTAGGGCTACGGCTTGAAGGGAGGGAAGTCAGGTATGATGTCGATAAGGTGAAACGCCGTATCAAACTTCCTAATTTCCCCGTCCATATGTAGCCGAAGGGGGTGAGCAGATGTTTAACTCTTGTCAGCCCCTCCACTGTTATGTTTGATACGTCTGCTTCCTCTACCGTTTACGCACGGTCTGTAGTGAGAGATGTTAAGTTATGCTCATGGTGAGATGCAGCGGGTATCCGTTTGAGTACCAGTGGGGTACAAGAAGATATCGAGCTGGTTTTTCCTGGTAGTCAGGATTGTTATTATTCTCTGGGTCCTCTACAGTACAGAACGGGAAATCTTTAGGTATTGGATAGTAGCTACTTTACCAACCCCCTCTGTAATTCAATGGTACCGTCACATATGCGGTCTGTGCATGCTGCAAGTCAGCATGTTTAGTTGTGTGCAAGACGGCGTATGCCGAGTGGTGAGATCTGAGGGGTTTACAGTTCCCCCTTTGTAACTATTTTCTAAGCGTCCTCGGCCTTCATAAGGCCCGGACGGTGTATTGGGCATCGCATATGCGATCAAAGGAACCGGGATTGAAAATAGGACAATTTGATTTTGTGCAATGGCACGACGGCCGGTGAGAAAAAGCAAGTTTAATTTTGAACGTTACGTTTAAAATTTAATTAGCTATGCAGTTTGCGACAGAGATATGTCGTTTATTTTAATGAGTCAGGTTGCTTTCCAGCAGGTCTATAACCGACTGGGAAAGAATCATTGTAACGGTTCCTTCCGAAAACGCCAGTATGGTGTGTGTTTTAGCAACTCATACCCGAAGGGGTTCACGTTTCCCTTACAGGGACCTTCTTTACTTCGCCAATTCCTTTGCAGAAATGTACTAAGCCGGTTTTTGTACAGAGACTGTGTATCGTCGATTAAAATGGCGACTTGACGGCGGACGCAGATGTAGTCCTCTTGGTCGTCAATAAATGTAGTGCCTAGTAAGATGTCAGTACTAACTGTTTGTACAACCACAAACGGTTGGAGACATTAATAAACAGCTAAATCTACGTAGAGATGGGTAATAGCTATAATCTCGAGCGTATGCTGCGAAACTGATGCTAGCGTAGCTATCTCGCGACTGTTATTTAGTGAGGACAGAAACTCTGGGGTAAGCGCACTTGCGCGGATGATATTAGTACTCTCTCTTGTGTCAAAAACAGATAAGAAAGAGGTCAGGGATTGAGTTGAAAGGCCGATGCGCGCCACTACTTTCTAATTTTAAAGCGACAAATTAAATATCTGGTCCTTGCAGCATCGCTCGGACGTCATAAAGGGAGGTATGCCGTACGATCGGCTGGCGAAGTTGAGTATCTCGGCTGGTAGAGCCTAGGCAGGGTCCTTAGTAGACGGAGAAAAATTTTCCTCCTCGTCTTCGTCATTTTGTTCCGTCTCTACTGCTTTTTATGTGGTGTGGAACATGGTAGTAAGGAAGAGGGATCCGTGAAACTGGGGTAGTAAAATTTTAATGAGAATATTTTATGGCTCATTGTTAGGGCTTTCCAATTCATGGCGATCAGAGACGTAATTTTTGACTCCGTCTCAAATTAAGCAGAAGTAGGGTGAGACTGTGGGCATTTGCGGCTGCATTTACCTAGTTGTAAGCAGCGGTAGCAGGCCTTCGTACCACCAGATACGCGATCTTACTTTCACCCTGGCTAGAAGAGCCGAGGGGCCTCGTCTCAGGTTGACCCTCTAGTTGAGTTCAGTGGGGCACTTGTACTGCTTAGGTCTCCTGAGACGGTCTGGGTGTCGATGGATCTGAAGGAACCGTTCCCTGCTTTGGGCCAGACTAAGAAGCATAGTCGTACGCCGTAGACTTCCCTGTGTCAGCGTCCAACAGTAGTAGGTCCGATGCGTCTGTGTCGGCATACCTTATCGAGGACGCTTTAATACGATCTGGATGGGTTTTCCAGTCTGTATCACTGTACGGTCCCCGACAGGTTCCTGTCTAGTATCCTACGAGCGCCTCTGTGAATGTTGTCCAAATAACTGCAGTAGTTTTTAACAACTGCTAGGTCGTCCCCAACAGC
>JAVCKV010561017.1:0-10967 GCA_032274145.1 Herpochondria borealis | reverse complement strand
CACCAACTCCATCACCAACTCCAACACCGACCTCACCACCGACTCCATCACTGACTCCAACACCAATTCCATCACCGAGCCCAACACTCAGCCCATCACCAATCCCATTGATCTCATCATCGACCCCGCCGTCACTGACTATAACCCCACCACCGACTCCATTACTGACTCCACCGACTCCATTACTGACTCCAACACCATCTCCGACTCCAACACCATCACCGACTCCAACACCAATCCCATCATCAATCTCATCTTCGACCCCACCATCATCGACTCTATCACCAAAACCACCACCACCAACTCCATTACTGACTCCAACACCAATCCCACCATCGATCTCAACACCAACTCTATCACCGACTCCACTACCACTACCACCACCACCGACGACGACGGTGACGACACACAATGCTCAACACGAGCACCAAAACTGACCCCGACTCAGACCTTGAAATTGACGACAATGAAGAGCTTGAAATGAACCTCATTCAACTCAACAAAGTCATCATGGCCGCCGCCAAAGACTCCGTACCAAAAGCTCCCAAATCAAAGACCAACTGGTTCACTGAAAACATACACAAACTTGAGCCTCTCATTGCAAAAAGAAACGTTGCATACAGCGACGCCTCTGCCAATCCAAAGGACACAGAGAAATCTGCTGCTCTGAAACAAGCCCGGAAAACAGTACGCAGAGCCGTCAAGAATGCCAAGGGCAAGAGGCACAGTGAGGAAGCAATCAACATTGCCGACCACAACTGGAAACCAAACCCATGGGAAGCATGGGAAGCTATCTACACAATCAAGGAGAACTTTACCGGACACCACCGAAAAGCCGCTGACCTGAAAATGAGAATGGAAAATGGTGAGATTGCCCAAACCGACTCGCAGAATCTCGAAGTGCTGCAACCCCATTTCGACAAAATCTTCAACGGAGACACCCCCGATGTCAACATCCAGAAGATACTTGAACAAATCGAGCAACGAGACACCTTCGACAAACTTGATGGACCCCCCACATACAAGGAACTCAAAACTCAGATTAAAAAAATGAGCAATGAGAAGGCAACCGGAGAGTCTGGAGTACCCGCTGAAGCAATCAAAGCACTACCAAGAGCCGGCAGAAAAATGCTATTGCGAATCATCCGAAACGCTTACCTCGACAAGGAAACCCCACCCGAATGGAAATCTGCAATCCTCAAATGTCTACACAAGAAAGGAGACACCGGCAACCCAAACAACTGGAGAGGCATCTGCCTGAAAGATACCACAGCACGACTCCTAAGTGGAATTCTCAACACACGACTCCTGAAGATCCTAAACGTCCACGGAATCGACACCCAATTCGGCTCCCAACCAGGTGTTGGATGCAGAGACGGCCTCTACACTCTCAGGACCGCCCTCTCCACCCGCAGGTACCACAACCAAGAGACGTACGCCCTCTTCGTTGACCTAGTCAAGGCATTCGACACGATCAATCACGAACTCATGATTGCACTCCTGAAAAGATACGGCGCACCAAACTCGTTAGCAAACGCAATCGAACGACTGTACAAGGATATGTCAGTCAAACTCACCGTTGGAAAGAAGACGGCTCACATACCGTACACTGTCGGCGTCCAACAGGGCGACAACATGGCCCCCATCCTCTTCCTCTTCGTCATGCAAGCCCTATCCGAAACCATGGAAGCCGAATGGACCGAACACTCGTCCAAACTTGAGTACCGATGCCTACCAACGGCTGACGGTAAGACAACCCGTGGCAGACTACTCGCCCAGAGTACCAGCACAAGGGGCACCTCCTTCAACCTCTTCTACCAGCTCTACGTCGACGACGGAGCACTCCTATTTGCAACAAAGGAGGACTTAGAGAAAACTGCACGATTCATGCACGCACATTTCTCCAAGTTCGGACTTACGATGCACATCGGCAAAGACGGCTCCAAATCCAAAACCGAGGCCATGCACTTCCCGGCAAGCCTCCAAAAACCATTGTACACCGTTAACCTTGACGAAAAGACACCCGTCGCAGATGGATACATCACGTGGACGAAAACCTTCCGATACCTCGGCTCCTGGATCAGCGATGATCTCAAAGATGACCACGAAGTTGAGACACGCGTCAAGAAGGCATACTCCCAAGTTGGCGCTCTCAAATCATTCTTCCGGTGCCCGCACGTCTCCCTTATCGCCAAGTATAGGATATACCTGGCAATACCCGTCAACACAGCACTATGGGGGTGCGAATCATGGAGCATGTCCGCTCACATCAAACGCATCCTCAACGTGTTCCATCACAAGTCGATCCGCGCAATCCTCGGCATCACTAAACTCCACGTCGAAATCGAACGCATCACCAACGGAACCATCCGAATGTGGTTCAACAACATTGCCCTCCTCACCGACATCGCCACCAAACGACAGCTAGACTGGATCGGACACGTCGCCCGACTCCCCCAAGACCGAATCCAACGGCAACTTCTCCTATCCTGGACGAACAACCCGAGGAAACCCGGACACCCGCAATTTAACCCACGGAACACATACGCCAACGCCATCCACCAAATCGTACCGCAGTGCGACCCGAAAATTGGAATTGCATCCACCTGGTTCGACCAGGCCGCAATGAAAGATCTATGGAAGTCACGCATCAGAGACTGGTGGTCAACCACTGCCAGACCCCCCCTCCCGGAAGACTCACTCCCTCTTCCGGACTTTAGCACGAAACTCTGGGACTAAATATCCCTCCGACTCTCGCTCAACGGACGCCAGAAACAAACGCATCCACAAAAAACCGTTTCACTGCCCAGCCGAAGACCGAGCCAGCCGACACCCCGAAAACACCGTTTATATTTCAATTCACAGAGGAGAAAACGACCATTCTCCCCTCACCTTCATCACAACTCCCACAAATCTCCCCCCGCAGAAACGCAATGCCCCTCTACCAAACCTCCCACCTTCCACCAACTCCCGAGCTCAAACAATGGCACCGACGCACGTCCCCATTCCACCGTCACCAAACGTCACCACCACCATTGCCAAAGCCCCCCCACCAACGTCAACGCCAAAACTACCTGCACAACCCAGAAAACACAACCACCAACCCAGCTCCGTACATGGGTTCTCCCCGAGACCCCCACTCGACTACAACGAGAAATATCACCCCGACAACATCTCCGTCGGCGCCAGACTCAGCGCCGACCTCATCCTTCCCGCCGTCCAAAAAGCGAAAACGATCGTAAGGGACGAAACATTCAGACACAATGCCCGCACATGGGGCATCCATCAGAACATCAGATGCACCGCATGCCGTCGCACCCCCCAACAAAACCAAGCCTCTCTGACAGCACCCGAACCAAACCAGTTCAAATCGTCATGGTTCGAAAAGGCCACTACCGACCCGAATCTATCCATCATCCTGTGCCCCCAGTGCATGTTCGACTCGCCCTGGGTGGCGACATCAAAGTATGAAGTTCACATCACCGCCCCCACTTTCATCAACGGTTGGTCTACTACCGCCGCACAGTGGAAAATCCGAAAGAACAGCCTCACCAAAAACACTCTCGTGAGCCACATTCTGAATCTCCCCGATCCCCCTGAACACTTCATCACCGCCGAACACCTAGTGCGCCAAGCCAAGAGACCATCACACAACATCAATCTTGACGCCTACCGCGATGACATCACGGTGGCACTCGCAGAACGTCGAACGACTGAGAAGCCAAAATCCACCAACAAACGCATCCTCCAGCAACTCAACAACGAACAACTCGATAAGAAAGTCAAATTTCTAACCCCCTCCCCCCGCAAACACCGCAAAGCGAAGAAGTACAACCAACCAACAACCCCGAATGCCCACCAAAAAGGTTTTGCGCTCGCAGCGAGAACGATCATCCACGACGCTGCCGCAAAAATATATCACAATCACCACACCCACGGACAAACGGACAACTAGATAGCTACTAACAACCGGGCTTATGACCATACGGTTTAGGATCAAATCATCATTCAGCTAGTTGTAATAGCTTCACAGAAACTGGCCCGAGACCAGAAGTAGAGTACTTTATGGTGTTGTAGAGGGTCTGGGGAAGGCTTTTGGTGCAGGAAAATGTATATAGAGTCAACTGGAAGACCAGATATTGCCTGCCCAAAGTAGGGCGAAATTTAGGCCTTTTGAACTGTTAGACCTACAAATTTTGGGTCTATATCCACTTTCGCATCATCAATCGACTCGCAAGAATGCGCTCTTTCCATTTGTTTTTGGTTCGAAAGCTCGGGGTGGATTTCTGTAGCTTCAAGTAAATCCATAACCATGATTGGACGGAATCTTAGTTAGTGGGTCTGATTTCGGTTTTACTGGGTACAGTACTGTACATGTACTGTACCTGCAAAGTACTCTGGAGTTACTTTGAAGTATTACGTACGTGTTGGTACCGGCTTACGACAAGCGCGCGTAGACAAAGATCCATACTAAGATCTACCAGTCTAGAGGTTCTCAGGAGTTGACAACTGACAACGTCTGAGGGCTGTCGTCCCTTCAAGTGATGCGACTGCATTGGAAGTTGTCACATCACCGGTCGCCTCGTCCAACAAATGAAGTTCTCTAAGAACCTCTTCTACGCCTACTTGTCGGCATCCACAGTCTATGCTTTCACCCCCCCTTTGACGGAAATACGGAAATGGCCAAGACAAAACGGCCAATCAGAAGCAGGTGCAAGCCACTTGACACCTCGCCCCACTGGTGCCACCCCATCTTCTCTATTTGCTGGAAATGACGCACAACCTTTCTTCATGGATGATATGGAACCGGAAGGAGAAATTGCGAAGGAGCCCAAAAGGAAAACGGTTCCTGAGGGAGGTTCGAAAGCCGAGCCAATCATAGCGAAGATTGTAGACGAGACTGCATCAGAAGCTGGCAAAGAAGTAGGGGATGCTGCCATTCTCGCTGGGGAGAAGATAGGAGGTGCTATTGTTGAAGAATTCATTGTAAGTGTGACTGTTCATTGATGATGCTTGACACTTTAACTTGACACGCTCAGCTCACGTGCGAGTATCTCCACAAATCAGAAACCACTGACCAGTGCAAAAGTTGAAAAGGGTGTATCCAACGATGCCATCAAAGGTGCGGCAGTCTTGGGAGCGTCCTTAGCTCTCATAGCTGGTAAAGGTTTGACTGCCTCAGGAGCTGCTGCTGCAGGAGCAGCTTATTTTGCTGTGACTCCCGGAAAGGGGGGGGAGGCAGTTCGGGTTGTTGGCGACGTAATCTGGAAGTCGGCGAGAGCCGCAAGCGATCTGTATCAGAAGTATGCGGTGGACGGTGTGTTGAAATCAGCCGCAGAGACCCTTGTCGTCGGGGCCTTAGGGGCGGTCAAAGAGCAAGCAATCAATGGCACTGACAACTACGAACCCGCCCGCCTAGAAGAGATGTCGAAACTCCTGACTGAAGTCGAGGAGGCTGTTACTCAAGCAGAAGCGGAGTACGATCGAGTCGGTCGCAAGGAGAGCGGTGATCTCGGTGAAAACGATGACCCGAAGATTGTCGCACGTAAGCTAGAGGACGCTCGCCTCGCACTCGAGAATGACGGCCTGCCTCCCCCTGACTACGACAGCAAGCCCTTCGGTGTCGACAAGTCTACTCGTGAGAAAGCAGCCGCAGCTGCAGCCGCAGAGGAGGAAGCTAGACGTCAAGAAGAGGCGAGACGTCAAGAGGAACAGGCCCGGAAGGAGGAAGCTAGAGTTGCCGAAGAGACAAGAGTAGCTAAGGCAGTACAGGCTCAGAAAGAGGAAGAAGCAAAACTGGCAGCAGAGGAGGCTAGACTAGCTGAAGAAGGGAGACTTGCCGAAGAAGAAGCGAGACTGGCCTTAGAAGAGCAAGCCCGAAGGGATGAAGACTCCAGACTCGAGCAGGCATCACGACTGGCAGAAGAAGCCGAAAGACTGGCTGCCGCAAATGAGGCTATGATTGACGTTGATGACTGGGAGGCGTCGATTCGCCTGGCTGAAGAGCTTGAAGGAAAACTGTCGGGCGATGACAGTGACATTGGTTCTGAGGAACAAGATGGTTGGGATGCTGCAGGTCGTCTTGCGGAGGAACTGGTAGGGGCAGAAGACCCTAGCGCAGAGCTCGAGCTCTCCCCTGAAGAGCTTGCCGAACAGGCACGGGCAGCTAGAGAAGCGGTTGAAATGTTTGAAGCCTCTCGGCTTGACATTGCGGAAGATGAAGAGCCTACTGACTTGGACCTCGAGGAAATTGCATTGGAGGTGGACGACTTCGACGAAGTAGATTTGGAAGCGGTAGGAGATTTGGTAACAGACTGGTCGGCCTTGACTGTTGCCTCGCTGAAAGCTGAACTAAAGCTGCGCGGATCGAGGGCGACTGGAAAGAAAGCGGACTTGATTGCAAGACTTGAAGAATCCGACCGACAGCTTGCAACAGAAACAGCCAGCTCTACTGAAGATAGCAACGATGATGAAGTGGACATGCAGGCAATGGCACGTGCAGCTCGAGAGTCCGCAGCCCTCTTCAATGGTGATTCCGTTTTCGAAAGTGATTCTGAGGAGTTCGAAGATGAGGAAAGCTTTATCGAAGATGTTGAGGAAGGCTCGAAGCCCGAATTTGAGGGAATGACAGTTGTTCAGTTGAAGGAGGAGCTAAGAAGCCGAGGTCTGAAAGTAGGAGGAAGAAAAGCAGAGCTAGTTGAGAGGCTAATGTCATCGTAAGATATTGCGAAACTGTGGGAAACGAGTCAGTGTCATCATAGAGTTGTTGCTGCGGGTGTTCTTTAAGTGCATTATCCAAGCTAACTATTATAGATCTGCCAGATTAGATCTGGATCTAGAAGGTCAGCGTTGAAAGAGTACGGTAGAGGTAGACAGTAGATCTGCTACACGCACAGTACCCAGTATAGTAGTTGTCTTGATTGATTCATCCAAATTCGTGCAAACATCAACCCATACATTCACACCAAGCATCAACACTCAACTTGACAGTCTCGCAGTTCGAGAACTCGCCACTTCAAACTACACATACGAGTAGTGGATCATCAACACGGCAGTGCACAGGTGTGTTTCGGTCCATGCAGCATCAGTATGGACTTTCTCCGACAAGCTGCCACGGTACGAGTAGAGATTGCCCCAGAAGCAGTCAACTCCGCTATTGACGACTCAAGCCTTTCTGCGCCCATGAATGATGAAATAAGTGCGACAGAGTCATACGAGTCGCACACTTCCCACGCCACCTATGATTATGGGTTCCCTCACAGCCAGTACTTCAGAAATGTTGGTGCGAAGCTCCAAACAGGCGTGGACCATGCCAATGAGAGCTTCGCCAACCTGCTGTCATCGCTCTACAATAGAGACGACGAATCTCGAGATTTGCTTTCGCCATTACCACTCAACAGGAACAAGGTCGCGTCCCTCAGGTATCCGGAAATTTCTTGGATGCTTAAGAATCCGTACAGCAGTGTACGGGGGAGACATCATAGCCCACAGTCTTTCTCTGCAGTTCGATCGCTGTTGTCGTTGCTTCCTGTAGAACACGAACCAAGAGATATCGACAATTCCTCGCGAGGTGGAGAGAGCTTGGAGACACTTGGTGAGTCAATCGAAGAGAGTCGTAGAGTAGCAAAGATTCCACGCAGCACACGTTCCGAGACTGCCTCTCAGTTGGCAGAAGGGACTATTCGAGCACTTCGAGATCTTGAGTTGCAGGAAGCGATTGAGCTACATCGGAGTTTGCGATTCTGGACCACCCGCTGGGAACGTCCAGTCTTGTCATGGCTAGAAGCTGGTCCATCTGGTAAGTCTTTTCGACGGGTGAGTTATGATACTTTTTTAATCGATGTACTGCTGTACCTCAATTTCGCTTCTAGTGTGGCTGTCAGAGGAGGGATACAACCACCAATTAGTGGGGCAGAAAGTATCCCATGTCCAAGCTGTACTAGCTAGACGAGTCGCAGCGATTGGAGAGCTGCAACAACACCTCCTACGTGCTGCTTGGCAGAAAGGTGTCGCTTCATGGGCGGTACTTGGCGAAGGAGGTCAGTGGACGGCGGTAGCAGGTTTTGATGGAAGAATTAGTGAAGACCATTCAGAAAGATTTTCTGGTCAAAGCGCACGTCGCAGGTTGTCTGAATTTGAGGGTATAGAGCTGGCACACACACAATCTCCAGCCATTGGGCTTCGCAGAACAGACTCTCTTAAGTCGGTTGATCAACAAGATGGGCTGCCACCCAGCTATTATGGAAACGCGAACGTGTTTGTTGATGGTGAAGTAGGCGGAAAGATTCGGACCAATGATCCGGCATTGGCAGAGTGGTCGGTTGACGCCATGAGGCTAGTAAGGCAACAGCTCCATATTGCAGGTAAAGGCGCAATGCCTCTCCCATACGTCAACAACTGGTTGGAGGATGCCGCTCCCAGCTTTGGGGCCCTTCTTTCGGAGCCAGATATTAGGGCGAAGCGTCTACCGAAGTGGGCAACCATAACGTCGGTCCCACTGACGGGGGACCGCCAATTTAACGAGGCTTCTGGTTTCCGTCACGACCAAGAACCCGATTCTAACATCGAGATTTGTGACCTGCCTCTTATGGCGGCGGAAGTATCTGAAGTTTTGAACGCAATGGAAGTAATTCTACAGAATCAGAGAACTAGAAGGCTTCGACGGGTGAAACCAACTCCACGATTGCGGAGAAATTGGTATCTTTTTGCGGCCGGAGCCCCAGTCATAACGTATGTTCTATTCAAGCTGCTTCGAAAAGGATATGGCAAGGAGTTGTGTTTTTTCATCGCTGAGAAAGTACACACTTTCACGAAGGAACACGTAAGGGGCCCACTTCAATCCATGTAAGTAAGGACGTTACATGAATCGCATGCTGCGCCTTCCTTGATGCCGCTCAACCCTGCTAGCTTTGAGGAGCTCTTTTCTCGAAAGAAGCGTGAATCCATCAGTGACCATGCTGCACGAGTAGAGGTGATCGATAGCCTGAAGAAAATGATTCGAAGCTGGCTTGATGAGACGTTCCCTGAAATGGCAGAAGTGGAAAGGATCGCTCGTGCGGAGGGGATGGACATGTCTCTCATTGAGCAAACAAAGGAGGAGAGCATGAAGACGATTTACGAAATCAATAGCGTGGTTCGAATGAGTTTCATTGAGATGCAGTTCATCAAGAAGGAGATGATGAATGCACTGTATGCGATGGATGACATGGTATGAAGGAAAGGTGCTCTCTGTGTCGGCTCCGTTTTTTTCCTCACGAATACGTTGTTTTTGCACACAGATGATGAGCAACGAGATAAACATGAATCTTGCTGCGGTCACCCCAGCTGTGATGATGCTTTATACAGTTCGTTACGCAGCACGATTCCTTTGGTATGCATTGCTTCGACTAGGGAAAAGCCGTGAGGAAACTTACGCACAATTTCGCAAAATCCTTTTGAATGTTGAGAGGTTGCTGGTAATGCGGGACAGTCCCCCATCCGCTCCTCCTCCTATGGGCGGAGAGGACATTATGGAATTCAACGGAGGAGCCGAACAACACAGTGTGTTGTCGGCAGATGATTTAGGCATGCTGATGCTCCATATTCATGAATGTCGCACGATTCTCTGGAGCGACCACCGCCGCTTTTCGCCTCAGATTCTTCGCGATGTTGGTGAAGACTTGGCAGAACTTGCAGGAGAACGCGGGCCTGTAAGTGTGAAACAGCAGCTTCAAATCCTGGCGCGCATGTATAGAACACACCCGTTCATGAAGGTGGTGAGCACAGGCATTCCTTTCGATCTTGTCATAAGCGACAAAGAGTTTTAAATTAGTTTCTCTGTCGAAACGGGACGAATAGCTAGAGTATGCGTCTTCTTTTCATGATTAAATACAATTCAGAATCGACTCAACTCTTATGCTGCAGCACATACTCCAGAAATTCTTCCTGAAGTCCATGCTGGCTGCACAAGCTGGCAAGTGCACTCATGTCTTCTTCCACTTGTACAAACTGGCACGGCAGCTGCCGTGTTTCGATTGCTGCTTCACCCCTTACATGATGGCCCCAGTTGCGTCCAAATCCTCCCGGTCTGCTTTTGTTGCCCTTAATCCAAACAACGAACTCGTCACATGCTTCCCCTTCGACAACAACAACGCCAGGATAGCCAGGCTTGAGGAAGCCACCAAGACGTAGATCGGTTGCCTCTTTAACGATCGATTTTTTTCGAGCCGGGCTTGTTATATGGTGTACCCATATCCAGCGGCGTCCTATTCCCTGTTTTGGTCCTTCAAGCTCTTCCCTGGACTGTTGAGCCTCCGCGTTATTCTCCGCGCTCTCAGCATTGCCTTCCAAAGTTGCTGAAGACATGATTTCGGTCAGCTCGTGAACGAGTTCCATCACAGCTTCTGTGCCTGTCAGAGTTTTAGCTCTTTTGGTCAGTGCAGCGGACCAGCCCTCACGTTCCTGCCGCGTGCTGGCATACACTGAAAGGACTGATACGATGGCAGGTACTTGAGGGTATCCAGGCGGCATACCACAAAGCATACATGCCGAACCATGAGCAATCCTGATTTGGACGTCGAGTCGCAAATTTGGTGGTTGATGACTCCTCTCCTCAATCGCCTGTCTTGCATCCTCTACATCGGAAAGGATGCACAAGTCGTCCCCGTAGATGGCTTGTAGAGCGACAATCTCCTGTAATGCCCTACCAAGCGCCTCTAGATAGTCTACATCGTTGCCGTTCATGATGGATGATGGAACACCAGCAGCACGTTGCCCAATTTCAATTGAATGCGTTCGACTTCCACTGCACGCACTACTCTTATTCATGGGGGACGCGGCTGCATCAATATACCTCTCTCTCTCTCTCTCTCTCTTTCTCTCTTGTCGTTACATTCTCATTCATTGGCAATTGAGAAAAACCACTAACTGGACCATCGGAGGGGTGCAAAGACCACTAACTGGACCATTTTTCACACCATCTAAGTAAA
>JAVCKV010561006.1:0-10968 GCA_032274145.1 Herpochondria borealis | reverse complement strand
AACCTCCCGATGTGACTTCCAGTACTGATGCAGAATTCCGTGCAGTCATGTTTGCTGTCAAGATGGTCCTATGCATCCGAATGATACTTCATGATCTGGGATACAGTGATACAGATTCTCTACTGTACTGTATGTGGACAACCAGGCTACCATTAACATCGTCAACGAGAATCGACCTACTCCTCGAGCCGGACATGTTGAAATCCAAAACATTAACAATCGTTCCGGGGGCAGGTGTATCTATCTTGCCATTGTCTTCACTCCCTGGGCATGTGTGGTGTGGTGATGTTGTTGAGATGTTGACGATAAGGATGCGACAGTGGTCTCTGCTGAAGCAATTCCAAATTTGGTGCTTCGCAAGTAATACACAGTAAGAGTGCATACTGTACAGCAATGATACTGTATCGTCCGTCTGTGCATCCGGAATACGACCCTTTTGACATCTGCTTGCTTCATTCGTGGACAAGCTAAATCCCGCCATGCATCGCTGATGGCGTGCTGGCACCAGGAGGGTGCATCAAAACATTACAATTGACCGACGTGACCACTTCACTTCTTGGATAGGAGACATGGATGTCAAGCAAAGCTTCTGAATTTGGTACTCATTTCTTTCCCTGAATTACAGACTACGATTGATCCTTGATCCCCTTTCCCTGTTCAAACCCCAGGCTCGAACAACATACCTTGATGCCCACTGAGAAAAGCGACAGCTCCACCCTCTCCTCTACAACCGTCAGCTCCACGAAAGACATGGATCGAATCCAATTCACAGCGCTCCTGCCGTCATGGCTCTGTCAATATTGTGACACTGTCCCGAAAGTGATCAACAATCTCTTACTCGTCATGGGGGGTTGCAACTTTTTCCTCATGATGTCTGTACTGGGGGCTACAATGCTGCCCAACTTGGGCGTCAGCCCCACGTTTATTGCCTTTCTACTCTTATCACAGAATGGCCTTACTTGGTTTGCACTCAACAATCATCGCATGTCCAGCTTACCTTCGCTGGTGGCAAATGAGTTTGTGATTGGATGTTTGCTGGGCATTGCTGTGGGCGGATCCCTCTTGTCATTTGTGCTCTCGTCCTTCTTTGGCAAACTTTCCAACTGTGTCAAAATCGAAATGCAAAACTATGACTATGAGTGCAAACATCAAGGTACTATGAAAAGTATTTGGTTCTGGTCTGGCATCGTTTGCTGGCTCAATACTTGTCTGGCGATTCTGATTGTCTACGGAAGAGATGAGTTGAGCTTCCTTCAGCACCAGTCGTACGAAAATATTGGTCTAGCATTGGAGGAACTGCAGAACAATTTTGAACGAAATGCGGTTTATACACACTCTTCTGGAGGAGGCGACGGGACGTTTTTTGGAAGTCGTGCAGAAGCAAAACATGAAACCCTTGGCGATGCACAATTTCCAACGACACCCTCACAAGAAGAATCAAGTATTAGCAGGAGTCGAAACAATGACTTTGGTGGATATGGAGCTGACAGTGGGTTCAGCGATTCAAGGCCTGATGCGGAAACAGACAAGGAGGCACAAATACTGAGTGTATGAAAGTTGAAGAGTATTATACGTGTTGACGCGATAGATGAATACATAGAACGGTCTCTTAGTATACTTCTTCGTTACTGTGTTTTCATCACCTGTACAAGGAAGGAGCTACGAGCCAGAAGAAGCATAATCGCAGCGATGATGATGCTTCTACAGCTTATTAGCTTCGAAGTATCTACACATTGAAGGCGTCGAGTACACAGTCTTCCGAGTGATCCCACAACTCTTCTGCCTGTTCCTCGTCATCCACAGATGCGCCTTGTGGCTTCACTTTGCAGGGAGGCCCGGTCAATTCCCGCGGCCCCGAAGGACCAAAATAGTCCCCGTTCTGCGCCTCTGGAGAAACACACGCCATGACTAGCGGGAGACAACCGTCGTCTGCCGATTGACCTTGACGGGACAACATTCTCCTCCACTTGGAGGGTAGATAGTCATTTGATGATAATTGAAGGTTGGTGGATGCGAGGCCAGCATGTGCAGCGACAGAAATAACTTTGTCTGATAGTTGCTTCTCGTCAATCTTTCGTTGGAGCTCTCTCATGAAGAGCAGATTAGCAAGCTTCGTCACTCCGTATCTCATCCACTGATCAATGGGTCTGTAACCCAACATGCTCTTCATGAACCGCCCCTGCATCAGAGAAGATGAGTAATGAGGATACTTGTCACGATTGAATACAGGACTATTGATCCATTGTGCAATGCACGAGTGTTGTATCACTCTCGACTGTCCCGGCGAGTCCACCAGTCGCTTCCACAAGAGCTTTGTCAGTAGAAAGTGACCCATATGATTCGTTTGCATCTGTATATCGTGTCCATCGATAGATACCCCTGCAGGCATAGCCATGACCCCGGCATTATTGATGAGGTAGTTCAGTGCGTCGTAGCGTTCTAGAAATTCTGCACAAAAGGCTCTGACCCAGCTAAAGTCCATCAAATCCAACAGCATACAGTGAACATGCGCATCTGGAAAGTCCTTTATAATATCGTTTCGGGCCGCTGCACCTTTCCCAATGTCTCGACAAGCCAATATGACTTGGCAACCCTTCGAAGCGAGTGCCCGTGCAATCCAAAACCCAATCCCCGAGTTAGCTCCAGTTACGATTGCAACCTTGCCGGTTTGGTCAGGCACATTCTGTTCCACCCAACCTTCGTAGTACTTGGTGGCGATCTTGACACCGTGTTTGTCTTCGTTGGAACGATGAGCACTCATGGTAATACCAACATCATCGTCAAGAGAGAAGCTTTTTGTGTGAGTCGCGTCAAAAGATTCAACTCGATACCCAACGGACACCTTTTGTTCTATCGGACACCATTCTGTCACACGATTCGACAACACAACACCAAATCATAAAATACTGTGCTACTGTATATGTACCTGAAATGCACTTCACTGAACTACTACAATAATTCTGACGAAAAATTTGAACGGAAAAGAACAAACAAGCTCAAGTCCCATCTACTGTACATCACGACAACATCACGACAACTACTTCAACGCTGATTGCAATAAACACCACCTGTGATTATCAAAAGGGCTCGTTAAAGCCATTGTAGTTACATATTCAATTTCGCTATGAGTCTGAAGCTGCAGAGAATCGCAATAGTTGCTTTAATAGCGACCAATTCCATCGTGAATGTGAATTCTTTGAATCCAACGAAATCTGAGGACGTGGAAGTTGATGGTGGTTCGACGGTCGACCTAATAGGCGACGGCGGAGATACGCAACTCTATAGTGAAGATGATCTCACCATGATGGATGATTTTGGGCCTGCGGAGGACATGGGAATGTGGCCATTCAACAAGAGCAACAAAACTCACGAAGACACACGATGTTCGACTCACAAGGACTGTCACGAATGTTCATCATCCTCTTCCTTTTGTCATTGGTGTTCTCACGACAATAGATGTCATGCAAAGGGAAGTATGCATGGGTGCTTCGAAGGAGTCACGTGCGACCCACCCAAGCCAAAGGAAAACTCCACCTGTGGGTCTCATGCGACCTGCTCTGACTGTGCTCTCGCCTCGTCTCTGTGCCACTGGTGTGCTCATGACAATGCTTGTCACGCAGTGGGTTCGATGTATGGATGTGTTACCGGGGTAGATTGTTATTCCAACGATCGCTGTCAACGATTTGAGCCGGAAGAGATTGCAGGAATGTTTCTGGAAGACGTGGGTATCATTCCAATGGTTATTATCTTTTCCGTCGCTCTCTTCTGCTGTTGCTGCGCGACGTTAGGGTTTTGTACTGCATCAGGATTCAAAGGAGCCTATGACGATATTGTAGTGGTGGCTGCTGGCAACTCCGAAGGGAGTTTCTACAATGGTGGGCCTCGTACAGTAACGTTTTCCCGTGAGCCAACTGAGATCAATGTTCCAGCTCCTATTCAAGAGCGCGAGAACGAAGATACCACGGAGGACGATCACGAGACACAGAACCAGGATGATGAAGAAACACCAGCAGAGGAACTGGAGGCTGGGAATGATCTTGGGGAAGAAGCCGCGTTACTAGCACACCACATGGATCAGTACCAGGACACTCACGACGGCTACAGTCTCATGACTGGTATGGTGTCAGCCGCCCCTTCTGCCTATGCGACTGTGCAGGCACGGGGAGGCACCAACGCAATGCAGGGAATCTTCAACGTGTGCCGTGTCTGCTATTTCATAACTTTGATTGGAATCGTGGGCTTTGTTGGTGTTTCCATGCGATGCTTTCCCAGGGTACCAACGTACAATGTCTGCAATGACAACTTGGCCTGGAAGCAGGTTGTGGAAAAGATGAAATCCTTGAAGCCTGAAGCAACAATTGAGATTTTGGTGAGTGTATTGAACCCCAACCACTTTGGTGTTGCCGTCGACATGGGACGGGGCAATTTCAAACACAAGGGAGTCTTTGTTGGAACCTTTGACATTCCGCCCACGACAGTAGTTGCCATGAGTGTCACAGATGTACGCATCGTTGCCCACTTCACTCCAGGCACATGGGAGGCACTCTCCTTGACTAATGAGTATCGGAAAGGAACTCTGACCTTTGATATTGATGCAAAGGCAACCTTTCGATTCCCTGGCATGCTTGGCTACTCAATGACGAGCAGCTTTAATGATATTCATGTCTTGGTGAATGACCCACTAATGGACGACCGGCACTTGTGTAAATGCCCTACATGGGATGATGAGAAGAACAAGACAATTGCCATATTTTGAAAGAATCGGATAGATAGATAAGTGAGAAGACTTAAAAGTGCCATGCACGTGTTTAAAAGGCTACGTCCAGCTACGCCTATCCACCGTCTGGACTCCCTGGCGCATCGTCGACTCCTTAGTAACAAGCGATTATAGTAGTCGCACACGTGGAAATCAGCCAACTTACAAGTGTTCGGCACCAGGACAGAGACCCTCCACGTCCATGAAAAAGGTGTTCTTTCCCTTAATTTCGAATGATATCCGAGTGCGTTTCATCGTCCCAGTACTCGCCTCCTGCAGTTCTCTTTGTCCAGTGTCACATTGACAAGACCTTAGAACTGCAGGCAGGAGCCACTCCCGGTACTGCACCGCCTCTCGATCCCCGCCAAGATTACCGCGTCTACTCGGGTAAGCTCCACATGGCCGGAGATTGACCGACGGCGGAGCAAGATTACTAAGAAGGGTTCGCCACTGAGGGTAGGCATGCTTACCAACATGCTCTCTACTACGGCCATACTTCCGCCCTACCACCAACTCTCGGCCCCCAGGATACACTCTAGAGAGAGTCACGACTTTGCTTGACAACCGTCCTTCCATGCAAGAATCATTCCAAGACAATAGAAGCCTTGATTGACGACCCACGAATCCACCCATTGCACAAGAACTTCTTGCATCGTCTTCAATGTGGTGATGATCTTCTTAGACCAAGAAGAAGCTGGATCCTACAAATGATTGAATGTGGCCTGCAACTCATGTATGGAGTTGCCACCATTGCAGAATACCTTGAGTTCTGTGAGGATGTTTGTGGCTCCACCTACTTATTCTACGATGAAGAAGGACACAGAATCCACAAGGAATTATCACCTCTTGCAGAAGCGGCAAAGGCTCCCAGAAAGAGGTTCGCATGTGTGGTTTACTCGTTGACACCTCACTTCAACACTTTTGCTCCAGAATACTACCAACGGGTTCACAATTAATTCTGGTTCCGGCTTTAACGGATATAGGCAGGTGAGCTTGGACGACGGCAGTTTTGGTGAGCTCTGTGGAACTGTATTTTCCTATTGACAGTGTCAATATTCGATGCAACAGTTGTGATATCAACTTCAACAACGAGGATTGCACAAATGTGCGCCCAAGCCTTGGTGCCGGGTCGGGCACCGCGGAACGCAAGAGGAGATTCTTTGCTCTCCTGGCTGGGTGGTGGTAGAGTCGACACGTCATCCACTTGCTAGTCTAGGTGGGATGGTATAATCTCTGAACAGAGAGTTGTTCAGCACATTGCAAGACACTCATCCTGCCACAATCTGGCAGCTGCTGCGCCTTTTAGGCTCTGACTGATTTACCTCTAGAGAGAGTCTGAGAAACCATGAAATGGATTCCAGCTCTTACATGTCAGAGCCCTCTCACGAGTTGCCGTCCGTAACCCCTTGTCTGCTCTACTAGAGTGGTGGCACATGATGATGCTTGCAAGACATGCAGTTTCAATTACTGTATAGTTTCACCTACCAGGACAACAGATGACGCCACCATGCTACACTGGTAGCATGCTACATATTGAGCACTAGCTCCTACAGCTATACAAGGGCTTACCTCATGATCGTCGAGGATTGCCCCCTGGCGAGTTCCACATGATTCAAAAAGGAGGAAGCGGGTAGGTTGTTCACGTAGTCATTCATTACACCTGATGCAAGAGGTCTGAACCCAAAACCACAAAAGGTCCCGAGCTAAGAGGATGATCGGTGCAGGTCAAATTGGACGGAAGGAAACATCATACTAGATTGTGAGGTCATTTCGTGATATGGAACTCTAAATGGAGAATGCACGTACCAACTCTAGCAGAGGTCCTTTACCTCCAGTCTAACGTGCATTCACGTCTGCTGTTGTTTGACTCAAAGCCACTGAGCATAAGTTCTGGAACTCATGAGTCACACTGTTGCAGCAAAGCGACCTCTCTGATGCATACCTTAAACCAATGACAAAAACAAACATGGATGAATCAGAAGGCCGTGTCTTCCAGACGAGTTCTGTGGTATATTCTGCCGACAATGGCATACGAAGTCTTGTAGGTGTACACCTGGGAGAGGTCTGAGCCAAATGACTAAGATCTTTGATCGTGTTTCGAAATGCCCGTAAAATGCATCCTTCGAATAATTACTCAAGTGCATCAATGCATAAAATGTGAATCAAGCAATCACAGCTCTCTGACAATGGCTAGACTATCACTACTCGCCCTCTTTTATGTACCCGTCGCACTTGCGTCCCTTCGAGGAGATTCATTTGAAGATGAGCCCAATCTCAATCGCCAGTTCATCAAAGCCAATATGGGCATGATGTTCTCTGCAGCACCTGGAGGCGGGGCAGGAGGTAACAACAACCGAGGAGGTGGAGGCAATAGCGATGAAGAATTCACAGCAAGCGAGTGTAAAGGATTCACCTGCAGCTCAACATCTTGCAGTACCAACAAGGGTAAGTTTGCTGGCAACATTGGGTGTCTCGAGGGAAGCGAGTTTTGTGTTCGATCGAACAAGTGGAGCCAGGCATGTCGAGGAGGCATCAGCTGTGGGTCTTGTGATGGATTAGATAGTAGCGGAGGAGACCCTTCAAAGGACATGTCCTGCGATGCTGACTGTACTGCGATGGGGTGCCTTGTTCCAGAAACGAATGGCACAGGTATCGAAATATGCAATCCACTTGCGAACGAAACTATCTGTGTCGCATCGCAAGACGTTTGGAAGAGTGCGTGCACTGTCGCCGATGCTACATGTGGAGCTTGTGGTACTATTATCGACGAAGAAGACGACCCCTCTGACGACGGGAACTCCACGTGTGGAAACGAAACAGTTACGGAGTTCTGTACGGTTTCGGATGAAAACGTCACATACATTCACGGCGGACCAGGGGCTGCAAGTGGGAAGCTGGCACGGTGCGGTGACGTTCGTGGCCTCTGTGATGCATCCCCTCGTAAATGTGGGTCTCAGTCCGTCGACAATCAGGGTCTTTCCGGAGGCACTTTCAGGTTGAACTGCGCTACCATCACCAAGGGCAACAGCCTCATGCGTCGCAACTTTGCTGCTGCATGTTGTGACGAGGAACTGGACTTTCCTGGCAACTCAACTGGCAATGAAGGGAATGGAGCGACCTGTGTAGGCGAGACTGTGTCAGAGCACTGTGCCCTCGGAGCCGAGAACGCAACCTTCGTGGACGGCGGTCGCGGGGCCGAAAGCAAGCAAACAGCAAGTTGTAGCGAAGTGTTTGAACTTTGCAATGCAACTGTTCGTCCCTGTGGATCTCAATCTATCTTGAACTATGGAACCAGTGGAGGTAGCTTCCAATTCAACTGCAACACCGTCACTGGGAACGGCAACAGTCAGGGTCGTCGAAACTTTGAAAACTCATGCTGCATTACTAGCGATGCTCCTGGCGAAGGCGGCACAGGTGGAAACGGTAGCGGACAAGGAAACGGAAATATGTAGCAGTGGCAATGGACCACTCGGAAAGGGAAATTTCAAGGTAATGGCAACGGTTAGGATGGAAGTGGTGGCACCTGGCTGGGGACATCCCGCCCCGACTCCCGCCACCGCCGCGCATCGCATCGCACCCATGTTTATGACCTCATCCATCTAAAAATGGATTGCAGTAACATTAGGAATGGATACAAATTCTTCTTGCGCCTATCTCGATGGAACGCCTACATTCATAGCAAGAAAGCGGTGAAGAAATTCTAAAGGAAGCGGACATTTTCTTCATAACCCAGCACCGCGCGGGGAGTGGTGGATTGTGATCAGTCACACCGAGACTAGCTATACGACACATCCTCGCAGTATTTTATTGCTAGCTTTAGAAAGTTAAGATGATATCGATAGTATAAACTTGTATTGTAGACTATATATAAGGTGCTCTCAAAATTATCGACGTCAAAACATGCAAGGGGTCTTGAGGGTTAGGCACAGACCATACTGAAAATCTTCTTCAAGAAACCCAACGAAACATTGCTTCCAGCACCGCCAAGGTTGCCACTAAGTGCCCCCACCAAAACCATCGTTGCAATCTGTGCCACTGCGCCAGTGCCGAACACTCTTCTGATAATGTATGCAATCGCCATTTGCTTCAACTTATCCATATTCGCATTTGGGTTAACTCCCATATTCTCTTGCTGCCCGTCAGCCTTGAAGGTGTATGGCAAATCCATGACACTACCACTGTGACAGCAATCCATTAGGCAGGTAAGAGTGGAACCTTCCGGCATGCGTCCAACTAGTTCGGCGAACACAGTGTCGTCGCGAATTTGACCAGCACTCTGGTAGTCGACTGGAATGAGAGTTTCATCGTAGCCGTCTTCTTCCTCGTCATTGTCGTCCTTTAGACGGCCTCCGTGACCGGAGTAGTGAAAGAAGGCACAGTCGCCACTCTCTGTCTCGGCGACCAGCTTTCGAAAAGCGGCAATGATGTTTTCATAAGTGGGCGCCACGTTGCTTCCATCATCCTGAACACAAAGCTCGGTCAGAACCACGTTTTGATATCAGCGGGTGACTATTATAAAGGTTGATCAACTTACCATGAGAACATGAATGTTCGACTCCTGAAACCCTTGCTTCTCGACAAGATAGTCCTTGATGTTTCCGACATCGTTGTGGCAACCCGACAACTGTCCTTGTTGCCCGACGTAATTGATACCAATGAGAACCGCCCTCTTGGTGCCTCGAAAACCTTGAGGAACAACGACAAACTTCTCATTGACATCCATTTTGCGAGAGGCGCTTAGTTGAGGGATCTGAGTGTAGCTCCCTTGCCCCAAAATCTCTCTCATGCGAGACAGAACTTGAACAAAAGACATGTTTTCTCCACCTTCGTGATAGAGAACCTTGAGCAATGCGGAGGTACAAGCCCCACCAGAGCGACCAGCGGGATCTGGAAGCTGAAAGGACGAAACATTCGACACATCTGCGGAGGTCTGGGTATCCTGACAACCCGAAATCATGCGCACATCGGCTGGGATAAGCTCAGCGGCTTCACCTTCAAAGTCTCCCCCCGACATGGTAATACAGTGCTTTTCAGAAAGCGTTCAGAAAGCGTTCAGCGAGATTGTGACACCAAGAACATACCAACAAGCGATTTTCGACAAGGCCCTTTGCACGTACAGTACTAGTAGCTCTGCATGTTTGGCGATACGGTTTTGAATGAGTGAGACGCAACGGTTCGGAAGTTCTACTGTACAGACTGTGCTAGTGTGTCTTTGTCTATTGCCCCTCAGTTTTTGAAACAAGAAAAAGTAGAAAACCGAAAACAGCACAGAAAAACGCACATAAATGAATTTCAAAATTCCAAATTGGATTTTCCAAATTTGGATTGCCAAAATTTCAAATTTGGGTGTTGTAACCAGAGTGATCCACCCGAGTAAATTGCGTCTGCTGTCGCCAGGTTGTTGATTTTGATTTGGTATTTCTGATGCTTGGATTATCCAATTGAAGAATATTATAATAAAAGCAATAACTCCAAGGTGCTTAGAAATTATCATTACTCCACTCCTCTGTCTGCTAAGACAGAACTGACAGCTTCTGTTAGGCTCAAACCTTTCTCGCGATAATCTGTAATTAATTGCTTATCTGTAGCATTCGTACTCATTAAGAGCAAAGTAAATGAATCTATACGTAACTGGCAAATATCACCATTAATTCCAGGTGACCAGATAGTAAATTCACCATACTCGCCTCTTTTAGATTCAACTGATTTTAATCTACGCATGCGTTCATCGTTTTCGACGTAATTCTCAAGCAAAGGCAGGCTGCGCATCGTAGTTAAAGTATCAGCATTTTGCTTCATAATCAGTTTGAAAGATGCTCCTGCAAAAATACTGGCAGCATCCTCTCCAAGCTTGTGAAAATCAGTTAGTAATTGAGTTGCTACCACAACAGATGCTTTGTATTTTCTGACAATCCTAACTACTTCTTCTACAAACTTTAAAGCTAAGGGGTTTTTAAGAGTTTTTGCCATCTCATCAAATACTAAAAGGTTAGGCTTATCTATTTTCCCCTTGGCCATAGTATTATTAATATGCGTAATAATAATCTGCGTAACAACCGCCATTAAATCAGGGAAGTTTCTCAAATGATCCGTTTCAATAACCACTATATCCGCGTTTAGCGAAACTTCCGCTTTGCCAGTAAAGAATCCACCATAAGCACCGTCCTTAGTATAGCTAAACAACATTCTACCTAAATCATTAGCTACTAGAT
>JAVCKV010560995.1:0-10971 GCA_032274145.1 Herpochondria borealis | reverse complement strand
GTTTCTGTTCTACAGGGAATTTCCGATCTACAAGCACGCCCAACTCATACCACGTGAACTCACAACGTCCCTAACCGTTTCCCTAGCAGCAGTGGCGCTCGTTTCCATGTTCTTCTTCCCTCATCCAACCGGTACCCTTCTCTCGGTAACTGTCGTTGCAATGGTGAACATCGAGCTTGTGGGTATCGTCCCATTGGCGGGTTTCACTATCAATACTGTAACCGTGTTGTTGCTCATCATGGCGATCGGACTTGTGGTAGACTATTGCCTTCACATCGTTGATTCATACCTTCAATGTGACCCTAAACATTGGTCTGATCGCAACCAACGCACAGAGGCAGCGCTTGTGGAGATTGGTAGCAGCATATTCCTTGGAGGGTTCTCCACCTTCCTTGGGGTTACCGCGTTGGCCTTTGCGTCGGGACAAATCTTCTTTACGTTCTTTGTCATGTTCATTTCAATGGTAACATTGGGTCTGGGACATGGTCTCATTCTGTTGCCGGTGTTACTTTCAATTGTGGGTCCATCAGTTGCGAAGGTGCAGGTACGGATGCACAGCACAACCATGTTTACTGGTGCGCCAGACGCAAATGGACAGCAGGCAACCAGCAAAGCGAGCCTTGCTCCACAGATGCCAACGCTGTCTGAAGGGGCAGAAGAGAACAACGAGTCCGGCAATGTAAATGAGGATGTGAGTTCCTTTTCGGCTTAGTCTCGCCGTAGACAAGGATTCGAAGACGACATCATAATTATACTTCTGAGACCGAGGATCATGATAGGATTTTCTATTCAAAAATAACGTCTAAATTTGTATGTTCATAATACAGCTTTGTATACTTGCATTTCGCGCATCTCCATCCATACCAGAGATGCAACAACCATGCAACACAAATAATACAATGCGGCGCATCGCATTAAACACCCTCAAGCCACACCTTCTTCGCTCACTTCTATTGCTTCCTGGTCTAGTTTGAATACACTGAAATGGGTGTCAGTCAACGACGTCGTCCAACGTCTACAGCTGTGAATACGGAAGTAATTCGACCAGAGAGAGTGGAGCAAGGATGTTGTGATCATGATCATGGGAAAAAGACTTATGGAAGCATGGGTCTCAGATCAAGAAGGATGTGCACGAACGGGGTTGAATCGTGCAGCCCAATGGCGCAGCTATTTGTTCTTGGCCTTCTTTCTGGACTGCTGGTCTTGTGGGGTTTATCAAGCTTCCAGGCTGGAGGGGTCTTGGCAGATTTGTCAAGCTTCCACAGTAGAGGAGACTTCTCGTCCTGGCCAACCAACTCCAACCTACCAGCACCTTCACGCACTAGGACTCACAGCGTTTCATACTTTGACCCATGGACGAACCAAAGAGTGTCGCGCTCAATAGTACTGGCTGCCCCAACTCCTCTGCGGAAGCGTCGTCTCATCTATCACGATCCTCATCCAGAGCCTAGACTAGACTTCAATGACCCAGACAATGGTGAAGCCTTTGATGTTCCAGATTCAGAAAACCGAGAATGTCGTCCAATGGCACCCTGGCAAGCTTCAAACCATCAAAGTTGCAACAAAATGTATGAACTGATTTTTGACGAGGACACACGCTTCGTTAGCTGTGGCAACACACGATGTACCTTCTTGTTCGCCGGTCATGGACGGGAGCAAGTTATTCTAAAGATGGTAGACATTGAGCATGACTTTTCACCTGAGAAATATAAGATGTCAATCAAGGATTCATTGGCTCTTGAGAAGCTCACCTCCAGCCCCTACGTGATTAATATTTATGGTGCGTGTGCAATCACACAACTTGTGGAGTATTCTTCTGGAGGCAACTTGCATGATTTGCTAAAGCGGCAACGGATACAGGAGCAAATTGATGATGGCCCCCTGGGAACGAAGGAAAGACAACACCCTGCCGAAGGTGATGGCCAGTACGGCGATCCCGCTCACTACAAAAGGCACCAGTTAACGTCACCAATGACGAAACTTAAAATCGCCTACCAAGTGAGCACGTCCGTTGCGGATATGCACGCTGTCGAAGAGCACCCTGATGGGTTGCCGTCGTTGGTCAACAATGACTTGTGTTGCCACCAATACAATCTCGTGAATGGTGTGTACAAGCTTGGTGACTTTGACTGGGGCACCATGATGACGGTAACGAGTGCGGAAAGCTCGAAATCGGTACGGGGACACAAAGCAAAGGAGGAGGCGTGTCAAACAACACCGATTGGCTTTGCTCCTGACTATCTCAAACAACTTGCTCCCGAAGAACTACTGTACTACGATTATGGCGACATGCTGGAGGAGCACCAGCGTATGATGCGTAAAAGTGAATGGGAACGTCGAAGCGCCAACAACCCAGAGCCCGGCACAATATGGAGAGATAAACTTGACGTCTATCAGATTGGAACCATGCTGTATCACCTGCTGACCAACTGGTGGGTTTGGGAAGGTTATACCACGGCCCACACGATTCTAGCGGAGATCCAGGTACGTACAGTATGATCGGTTACAGTCTATTTTCGCCCAGATGAGACCCTGTCTTACAAATCTCATTGATGTAGGGTGAACGCAGTCCATTTCCGAATGACCTCGATGATGAAACTCTGTCCTCAAAAGATCGAGCTGCTGTCAAAATATTGCATGAAACCGTTATCATGGCATGGAGACACGACCCAAAAGAACGACCTAGTGCAAGAGACATTTCCAATCATTTGCGAAAGGCGATAAAAAAGTTGGAAGATGATAATGACGAGGAAGAACCAGTGCGAGTATCCATCCCGGAGTTAATGTCCAACCATCGGTTCACGGATACTGACTTCAATCGCAACCTCGAAAAGTAGGCCACAAGCACCCGTCATGCTAGCAAGGGTCCAGCACAGGTGGCACTCGCAAACTGACAATCGCTTAAAACGCTATACTGGGCTAACTCCTTCTCACTAGAGTGAAGACCCGTGGTAGCAAGCAATACAACTTCGCAGCAGCTAATCTGCCCCCTTTAAAGGAAGCACATAATGCAACTTCCGTGTAACAAAAAGGCAGTCATAGCCACGAATACGCACACAGGAACTTGGTATTGATGCGGGCTTATCACTCCCTCATTTGTTTCTTCCACCCACGTGGCTTGGGTATTAAAAATGCGGGCATAACATCTCTAATCTCTCATTTTCTACAAGAAACCTCCATCCTCATGGCTTGGGTATTTTGACCCAGAAACAAGACCGATCCATGTCGTTCCCGCTTGTTGATAAAGACATTCTGTGAAGAGTATAGAACGCCGACGGATGGAGCCGTGTGTTCTTTCGTCGAAGACCAGAATGTATCGAATCTCGATCCGAAACGCACATTTCTTGATACTGCTCACTTACTCACCCACCCACCCACTCACTCACGGAACAGAAAGCAAGACTAAGCCCAACCAAGCGTTCCAGTAGCTGCACTCGATAAACCTTCGAGCTGCGGCCAGCTCAGATAAGAGTAGAGCAAGGCTAACGTAGTCTATTGGGAAGCAGCATAAAACTCCCTTCTTATAGACATTATTATTGAGATTTGTAAAGAAACAACATTTTGAATGTGCTTTGGCTTCGTGTGAGCCGTCCCAAATTACTTGCCCTCCCCCTCTTCCCCGGCCTCGCCATCAAACAAAATGGTTCCAAAATCAAAAATGGGACCACTTGTACTCTTCAGCACGTTCACCTCATGGTGATGAAAGTGTTTCTTGTTCGAGTTCATGCAATCGGGGAGACTCAACAAGTGCATTGGAATCAATGAAGCCGGGGTATGGATCACCAAGTTAGCGGCGGAGATGCAAGTGACAATGCGGTACATTGCATCAGGAGAAGGTCGAAAAATGAGGATCCCAAGAAGAACAGGAAGCAGATAGGCAATGGCAAACTCCAGGACAGTCACTGCGTTGGCACAAATAGGGCGTACAAATGTCTGCGCGTTGAATGTATGATGGTACTTGTGAATCCAGTAGTTGGATGGGACGTGGAACCACTCGTGCACTGCGGAAAACATGATACCTTGCAACACTAGAACACCGGGAACGGCGATGTAGGATGGGTAGAAGTTGTCTGCCCATATAATATATGCTCTACAAACGCCCAACCCGAGCGGTGCTATAACGGCGTAGTGAAGGAAATTGGAAGCAAGAGCCTTGAGGTAAAGGCGACGAGCACCCTTGTCGCTTTTCCACCGTTGACTCCACTGTGCGTCCCAACAAGACCACTCCAAGATTAATAGTAGACATGCAGTTGTGACGCTGACAGCAAAGGATTCCTGAACAAACAGCAAGTCAATCTCTTGATCGAGTACCTTCATCGTTTTGCCTTCGTCCTCGGGTTTATGGGAAATATTCAATATGTGAGAGTGACCTCTGCTCAAGCATTTCTGAACAGAACTCTATGACCGGATGGAATATAATGACTAATGCGTCAGATATTCAAGTCTTACCGTTATGTGGAAGATGACCAGCTGACACGATAAATGATATGGCATATGTGTGTGGGCGTGGAAGCATGGTGGAAGGTTGCGAGCCTGGTGGCTTGATCTTGCTATATCTATTTTAGCGGCACTGGCGCTGTCGACAATCCACCTGATAGACCACGGAGTTGCCGAATGACTTGGAACCAGATGGCGACCGGACGAACATAGTTAACATAACCAGAATGCCGTCCAATAATGGAAGCATCACAATCAATGGCAGTAACGTAAATCGTGGTCAGACATATTCCTATCGTGTTTGGATGATCAACTCCTTCCTTGTCAGGAGCCATTCTGCAGCAGTGAGTCGTGCCTCCGCTCATCGATGACGATGGGCAAGGTTGTGCAACCTGACACTGCGCTCGACTACCGCGACGACTCAGTGAGTCACTTAAAGCCCCTTCGTAGTGATATGTAGTACAGTCGTACGACGTACCGAACAAGAGCAACCTGATGCATGCCCTTTGGTGGATAACCTGATGCATGCCCTTTGGTGGATAGTAATCCCACCGGACACTGCACCGAACACCTTGAATCAGCCGATTTCGATCCGTGCGGCTTACATCCAACTACTGCCAGTTCATCGTCTATCTGCAGGGTACCTCAACCGAATGCAAACTGTTTCATCGATTTATTGTGCTGTCGAGTGCCCTAAACGAGCTTGATGGAGAATTCTCTTGGCAGGAACCTCTGGGAGGGTTTTACCTCCGAGCAATTCATCTGTTTACAGTCGTGGACTGCCTGGTAGTCCACGACTGTAAATCAACATCATGTGGAAGTGCGCGCGGGGCGACCCTTCACCGGACCGTTTTGAGTCCGGTTTGGCGCTCGAATTTACCGTCCTGTATCCTTTTCTCGTAGCAGTACACGTACTGTATGGATACGTGCAGAGTGTCAGAACTCAACGGAAATGGCATCGCTTGTGTTCACAACTTGTTACATGCTGTGACAACCAGATCCCGCATCCCAACTCTTGGTTCAACCATCACCAAAATTGAGTTACGTTTCATTCATTGTGCCATTAGATCTAGCTGCTGTATGTTCATTGACGACAATGATTGACAACCTGTCTTTTCAAGCAACAGTGACAAGAGAACTCACGTCCCATGCTCCCCGAAGCCTAGAAGAAGAATTTGTTCCGGGAACGGATTCACAAGTAATTGGATCCACCTTTCGAGTCTATGGTTCTATTTTTCTTGTCCTTTTGTTTTGCTTTTGCGTCTTACGGAAACGATATCCGCGACTTTACAATGTTCGCAAATGGGCTCCTGGTGTGCGCTGTGACTTGGCGCAACGAGAGTACGGTTTTCTCTCCTGGATGTGGAAGGTGTACAGCACCACAGACGACAAATTGCTGGACCAATGCGGGATGGACGCACTCTGCTTCCTTCGTATCCTACGATTTGGTTTCAAGATTTCCTGCATGGGAATCTTCAACTCCTTTTGGCTCATTCCCATGTACGTGACAGCTCGAACAGCAGACGAAACCGCCAATGTTCAAGATCCAGTTGAAGAAATGACGACAGGCCACTTGCCGATTGAAAGTCGACGATTTATTGGTACTGTGATTGGAGCCTACATCATCTTTCTTTACTCCATGTACTTGATTCTCTACGAATTTGAATGGTATACGGAAAAGCGACACGCCTTCCTCATGAAACGCACGCCTCGTAACTATGCTGTCTACGTGACGGGCATTCCTCCCGAATATCAATCATCTCAACTCTTGCTCGAATACTTTCAATCATGTTTTTCCAAATCAGGAGTCTTGGAAGCACATATCGCCCTCGATGTGCCCGCCTTGGAAAAGCTCATTGCCCAACGAGATACAATCATCTCGAAACTCGAACACGCCCTTGCCCTGCGACAACTGCGAGGCGACGCTCCCTCGCATCGAAACATGATGACCGTCATGACGGGTCCCTCAGAACTCTTCTCGCAACACGTTGAACGCATTGACGAGTACGAAGCAGAGCTGACTGGAATTAATGATGAAATTGCAGAGGCAATTCGCACAATTCAAGCTGCTTCGAGGCGAGCCACGTCCAAAGCTCATTTGACGGAACAACAAGAACTCAATCGCAGCATTCCACTTGGAACGTCTTCTTCGGGAGCTGGAAACCGAAAACGACTACTTTCAGATGCCATGCAACTCTTCCCACTCGAAGAAGTGCGGAGCTGGGGGACTGACAAGAGTCCAGTTCAACGATTGCGTCGAAGATTCTTAAGCGACGAAAGCAGTGCACGTGACGAGGAAATTGGAAGCAGTTCACCTACTCGTAGTCGAAAGTCGCAGGTGGCTTGTCATGACGCCCAAAAAGAACGAAACATGGACCATGGAGACACTTTGGTCTCTTTTGGTAGCCCTCCTGATTTCGACGCATGCATCCCAAGCGCGGATTTCTCCTTTGAGCAATATGACGAAACTCCTCATTATGCTGCGGATGAACAAGTAGACGGGTCCTTTGAAGTGCAGTCATTGGGTCTGAATGACGATGACGATTCCATTGATGCACTCGAGGCGCAACCTGAAGAACGCATCACGGTATCAAACACGAAACAACCATCACTCTTTGAGAGGCTGCTCTTTCGCAACAATAATGCGACGGACACGAGTGCTACTGCTGCCACGCATCTCAACAGTAGTAGCGCCACTCATCGCCAAATGATGCATAACGACGACGACGACGATAGTGACAAGAAAGACGCCATTCGACTATGGAATGAAGCCATGGGTTTAACGAGTCCCAACGATTTGATCCCAACGTTGTCGCAAGAAGGAAACAATCCTGGCATGATTTTTGACGACGACGACGAAGAATTGTCAGAGATTCTTCCCCACTCAAGCGTCACTGCAGACAAGCCACTCTACGAGGAAGATGATATGGATGACAGTACCCCTGGTGATGATATTCGAAAGTGGAATGAAGCCCAGGTTCTGAGTGGCGGTGGTAGCAACACCGCAGTACAACACTACCTGAAACACCCTGATCCGCAGGATGAAATCCACGAGGCAAATGTCATGGACGACAGTACCCCTGGTGATGCCATTCGAAAATGGAATGAAGCCCTGGCGCTGAGTAGTGGTGGCAGTCCAGCGAATCAAATGTTGCGTGTGAACTCTTTGCGGCGACAGTCTCCTAGAAAAGCTGAGCAGAAGAATCAAGCCGATCAAGAACAATCTTCTGTGTCGTCTAGAAATGGCAATTGCACTGCTACCGGTTCCTATAAACCCTCCTCCAGCAACGGAAACTTGTCAAGTGCTTCCGGCAGCAGCAGTAGTGGACACCACAGCAATCCCCTGGAACAGTTTGGATCGTCGTTGAAGAGGGGTGGTCACAGTTTGAAGTCAGCCGTCGCGGAAAGTTCCGACCACATTGTCAAGGTTGTCACAGGAGCTTCGACAAACGAGATCAAACGTCAAGTCGGAGGTGCGATCAAAGAAGTCAATGGCGAGAGTATCTTAAAGGCGGCAGACAAGGGAGTCGACGGAATCAAGTCGGTGACGAAGCTCGGAGTGAAACTTGGTGTGAAAGAAATTAAGAACATTACAGATGACTGTACGAATGCCATTCAAAATGTAGCCACGACGGCAAAGAGTATCATTGTCGGCAACGAAGGTGGTGCGCCCCGAGATGCTGGGTTTGTCGTTTTCACAAAGCTCTCAACCACCCACGCAGCTCTGCAAATGATTCACAACAGCAAGCCATATGTGATGGACGTTGAGGAAGCACCAGATCCTGATGATATCTATTATCCGAATGTTGGCAAGTCTGCAAAATCAAGACAAATCGGCAATCTCGTGAGCTTCGCTCTCTCCGGAATCCTCTGTTTGTTTTGGACGATTCCGGTTACCTTCATCTCTAGTCTAACGAGTGTGGATTCCCTCAGGGCCGCCCTTCCTTTCCTCTCGAATATACTGGATAAAAACCCGTGGATTGAACCACTCTTGGCTCAACTCGCGCCTCTCTTACTCATTGTGCTCAACATGCTGCTTCCAGGAATCCTGCGAGAATTTGCCAAATTCGAAGGCCACATTGCCTCATCGGCTCTGGAGGCTTCGGTTTTTGTCAAGATGTCAGCCTTTATGATTATTCAGACTTTCTTTGTTTCTGCCATTTCGGGAGGAATCACAGCACAACTGGCGATCATTATTGACGACCCAGGCTCCTTTGTTGATCTACTGGCCAATTCGTTACCGGCTCAAGGAACCTACTTTGTGCAGATTCTGTTGGTTGCCACGTTTGTAGGCCAAGGCTTTGAGCTACTTCGAGTGCGTCCACTTCTATTCGCCTTCATTCGTACCAGGATCGGGCCGAAACTGACTGAGAAAGAGAGGAGCAAGTCTCTACATGAGTTTTTGAGACCCTTGTCGAACCCCGCCGAGTTTGAGCACGCCGAAGTCCTTGCCAATGTGGTGTTGTACTTTATGGTCATGTTTGTGTATGCAATCATCTCGCCCATCATCAACTATTTTATGGCGTTTTGTTTTATCATCTTGGGCAGTGGATATCGGTACCAGCTGATTCACAACTACCCAACAACGCCTGATAGCGGTGGCAAAATGTGGATGGGGTTCATTGGCATTTGTCTCACTTGCATGGTGATTGCACAAATCACGTTGGTGGGAATGCTGGCCCTTAAGAAGGCAACATATGCCACTCCTTGTCTGGTTCCTTTGATTCTCCTCACGTTGGGATTCAACATGTACTTGCGCATCAAACATTTTTACGTGACGAACCATTTGCCGACTCGCGACTGTCTGCGATTGGACCGAGAGTATCACGTCGAGAAGGGTCACAATCAAGACTTTTCGTTCGTCAAAACAAAATACCGCCAGCCTGCACTCGGCGCAACAGATGAATACCCAGAGGTGCCACAATTGTAGATATAATATGGTACACTTCACACTGTTGAAACGGGGATAAAGAAGCACCAAGACTGGACACGATCGAGTCGAGGCGCTGACATTCCTACTCGCCGATCTTTCAAACAGTGCGGCGGCAAGACAAAAGGAAGCAGTGTACGATGCTAGAGGACAGCGGTCTCATCTCAGCATTCTCGACGAGTGGTGGCGCCAGCAACGCAACTTCAAAGAGTGCCTGGTGTTCAGTTGGCCCCAGATCACTCAGGACGGACTCATTGTACATAACGAGGACCACGAAGCCATGCTAATTATGCCGTGGATACATGCTCCTGGTGAATACTACTTACACCGTTTTTTGTCTTGGCTGAAGGAAGCAAATGAATTGCAGCAGTCACCGAAAGACAAGAGCCACAATGACAGTCCATCAACAGTGGGCATTCGAAGATGTACATAGATGGAACCGTCTAACTATCGATTATCTTCGTTATTCCTTATATGCTCTGATTCTGTCGTTGTGCTTGATAGGATCCCATACTGCAGTTCGGATTAGCAGTGCCACGTAAGATCTTGGTGGTCCTGCCACAGAAAGAGCACTGCCTTCCCTTAGTTGGCTTAAACATCTTGGGTGTACATTACGTCATCTTGTTGGGAAGGATCCTCTTTTACTCAGTTATAAACGTTCGCGTGTAGGAGTTGTAGGCCTACTGACAGTGGTGATGATAATCAAAACTAGCCGTAGCAGACAACTCAATAAGTGATGATTCCAGTTGGGCTTGTACAAGATCACCGCTGGTATGACGAATGATGAGCAATGCGATCAGCAGATTGAAGAGCGTCGAGAAGACCGGGAAGATCAAAAAGGTAAATGGCTTCATGGTAGGAGTAACAGAAATGCTGAAATAGAAAATGTGAGACGCTATTGCGTGTTCCTCGTTTTTATCGCGGGGTACTGCATCAGGGTACGATCGACTTACAGATGATATGTTGCGTGAATGGACACATTGGCAAACTACATAAACTGCATCAGTCGTATCCTGAAAACGACGCGTGCGGATAGTCTACTCTTGTTAGCATCATAAAACGACCAACCTAGCTCAGGCATCCTCCTCACCAAGATTTGTGCCATGTTGTTTAGCAGAGACCTACAGTATGCCATACGCCCAAGTCACCGACAGGTCATGGCTTGAGCAAGTTAGAGCCACATTTTGTGTCTTGTAGTGACGCAAAGTGTTGGATGAGCCCATCACGCCTGAGCACTTGATTGATTGGACAAAGCAGGATAGCCAATAAGTGTCGATCTATTTCAATTTATTGAATCTTGAATCTGTGAAACCGCTTCTCGAGTACACGTGGATGAGCCCACCATGCTTGAGCACTTGGTTGGTTGAACAAAGCAGGTATTATCTTTAATCTGTGAAACCACTTCTCTCGAATACGAACACATCTGATGTATGAACAACAACATTACTTCGCCACCACGTCCAGGCGTACGTCGTCCAGCTCGATAGTAGACCTTTCGTCAGCAGCCGTCTTTTTGTTGACATATCCACCCACAACCAACACATGGTCGCCTGCACTTAGTAAACCAACGAGCGCTCCGAATGTCTTCCATCCAGTCGAAACTT
>JAVCKV010560984.1:0-10971 GCA_032274145.1 Herpochondria borealis | reverse complement strand
CAGACCTAATGTCTATATGAACAACATGAGCGCACCCTCGTGCCCCCATTTCGACTGATGGACATGCCCAACCCAGGTATGGACACTTCATACACACGCCAATGGGTCAGTAGGATAGTTGAGACACAAGACCCCAGCAAAACCCAGCTCACAGGATTTATGGGACAAATGCCACTATATCCCCTCTATCAGCTACGAACCCTAATATCAGACCACAGGGTAACAAATACAATAAGTAACAAAAGAGCGTGGTTATAAGTTAAATATCATGCCCGCATGTAATATGCATCATGCTGCCAACCGTGGTTCTCCCAGGCAGAGTGCTCAAAGGCAACAATGCTATTAAGAATACGGACATGTACTGTTCACTCTCTCTAGGTCGGCTCCTGCCTCAACATGGGAGTGCTTTGCCTCCCAGCACACTAACACCCTCGTTAAATGAGGTTGTAGAAAGCCTGAATGCCCTCATGGAGCTCTGCTTCGCTGGCGACGGGATCAGCACCCATGTCAACCAACGTTCGCTCAACCACGTTCTTGCCGAACCGGTACTTGTCCTCTAGCTGCGTCCAGACCTCCTCGGGGTCTTGACTCGGGTAGCGACGAAACATGTCAGCAATGGCATGACTAACGTCCTTGTGGACACCGAGTGAGGGATCGTTGACATCCTCGAGGATTTCACTCCGAATACCAATATACACCATCAACTTGGCACTATCCTTGTCGCCCAATCGAGTGTTGAGTCCGACCATGGCATGATGAGCCACCAAGTTCAACTTTTCGAGGTCGAAGGTTGCTTCCTGTTTCTCCCAAGCCAAGGTGTTGATGATCTTCTTCTGCTTCTGCCCGTGCTTGTACCCTTGCATCTGAATGTCAGTGCCCTTGCGCTTCGACGTGTTCAAGCACTTTTGCACGGTACCCTTGCGCTTCTCGGACAACTCGAGAGCCTCCTTGAGGGTGGCGAGTTTCTTATCAGCAGCCATGCACTTCACCTGCAAATCCTGCACTTGCAGAGCCAAGGCCGCTGCGCCTTTGGCGACTAAGACTCCTGTAGTCTCATAAGGCATGGTGCCTTCCACGATATCCGAAATCTTGCCTGTATTTCCACTCATCCTCTGTCCAGTAAACGGATACGATCAGTAATACATGCAGGTGTTAGTTACGATGTGCAAGCGTCCGCTGCGATCCCACTACCAATCTTGGCCACCATGGTCCCACTTACATTACTTTGTTCTGACGACTACTGTTGTTGATTTATGAAGTTGGTTTTGTAATTATGCAGCTGATGGTTGACGATTCGTCTCTGATTAGTCTGCACCACCAACTCGGAGCGTTACACGCTCTGCTATCGACCAAGCCTGCAAGCATAATTGCCCATACAGCAATCCATGCTTACACGTTTGTTCTGTTTCTACATTCGAAATGATGGATATCTATTATCTATCGGTCGATTCCCGACAAACACTCCCACTACTGTGTTCCAAATATCCAGTAACGTGGGATTCCGGTTTTCCGGATAATACACGCGGCGCTCAGTGTCAGTACGTCACCGTGACGACACTGTTCTGCGTCCGTACGCCAACGATTACCGTCTGTACGACGCCCCTCGTTGCACCATTATTGAGTGACGTTGGTCACTTTAATACATGCGAAAGAATGAGACAACAGCTTTGCCTCTGCATGATATACATTTAATTTATTTTTTATTTTTTTCCAGCTGTCATTGCCCTCCGATGACATGGGATGCAGTACCTTCTCAGTGCCTTAGGCGCTAGACACACCACACCACTGCTACAGGCAATGCTGGATCTGGCTTGCTTTCAGTGCTCTGGGGTTTGACTTTCAATCAGTCAAGCCTGCTCCTTGGCAAAGATCTCCATCTTAGCCAAAGCTAATCAGTCCAACTAGTGACTGAAGCTACTCAGTCCAACTAGTGACTGAATGAGCCAACCCCAGATAAAGTCTAGACCCAATTATGGCACTCACTAGCTAGATATTTAGTACTGTACTAGTGTGCAAAAGTGGGTCATCCCACTCACTGACCTATGTCATCTGAGGGCCTCAAACAGCTGAGGCGGTGGTAGGGAATCCACAGGATTCTTGTAGGCGAGACTCAAAGCCCAAGAGCCAATGGAAAGATGCTCAGTCATCTCCATTTGGCCAAGTCATGAGTACTGGGGATCCAATGATTGGATCCAGTCCCAACCACTGCTATTGGACTAGTGACTGAACCTGGAGGAAGGCCAGACTGGCCAAATGGAGGCAACACCCAGTGGAGCACCATTGTTCTGGAGCCAGCAGAATGACTAAAGGTTTGCCCATGGCAAATTTTTTCTTTTTTTGTCTCCTACGCGACGGCGGACGCTAGGATACAACAGGATATCGTTACGATATATCTCTACCTTATACATGTATACACTAAGTGTACTTCCCTTCGTTAGTCTAAGAAGGTTAACAACTGATGTTATTATAAAAACTATTGCAACTGATGCAACTTATAAAATTGCAACTGATGCAAACGGGGCAAACTGTTGCCCCTCGTATTGGAACCCCAAACCGTTTGGGCCCAATGGCTTTAGACTCGTCTAAGCCCATGAGTTTAGAGACTTCGTGTCTCCTCATTTTGAACTAGCTGTTCCTGTCTCTCATGTAGACGAGTCTTAAAAAGACCAACACCATGGTGATCCTCCTTTCAACGGGGCACCCTCCAAAAAAGAGCACTCATGATACCACTCGCGTATCGGTGCAGTCTTCTCCCCCCTTCTGCATTTCTGCGAAGGATGTGATTGGCCCGCCGGCCAGGCCCCCGTGTCACGCCCATGTGACCAGAGAAGCGTATTCTGACGCATCTCTAAGGGAGCGTTTAACGTCCCATTTTGGATCCTTGTATCCATTCATGAAGACAATTTCCACGTACGCACCTCCTTTGATGCCTAAGTACCACCTGCGAAGAAGATGTTTGAAGTTGACCCCGCTTTTGCTGACAGATCATCACTTTTCTACCCAAAAATCAAATTCGTGCAGCCTCTTGCCAAGTTTCTTGACTGGCACCACTATCCTGCACCCAACCAGTCCCTCCCTCGCTATGAGATGATGCGAGCGGGAACAAAACGAGAACCATTCACCCCCCCTGTTCAGTCAGGTCCAAGATGAGTCCCCCAGAAATTGCGCCTAGTACAGTTTGGGGACTATTTGGGCCCTCTCTGAGAAACCAATACACTTTCCCACAGTGCACAAGCTGCTCCCCCTCCTCTCTCCTCCAAATTTGATCTCCCTACCCCTTGCCCGAGCAAGTGCCAATGATCTTTCACCCCATGCCAAATGCGGCTCCCCAATCACGACGGGATCTTCCAACTGCAACTGCAGGCAGACCGTCACCCTGATGATGAAGGCCCAACAATCAACTGTGTCAGCCTGATCATGACGCTCCTATAGGATACGCTGATTGGTACTGAGAACTCCTGTAGTGGCCCAATCAACTGGTGTCAAGAAGATCTCGACTGCAGTAGGATCACGTTGCCCTGGTACAAATTGATTATTGAACCTCCAAATCCTTGGATATGGCCCAAAATATGCTAAAATAAATAACGATGTAAACAGGCTCACAAGTTTCATTCTCTTTAGTTTGAAATTTAACCCAAGTAATTACCTTTGTAACTACTTGCTAGCCTTAGTTTATTACCGCCCTTACCTTCTCCTCTCCTTGAGCCCCGAAGCCATCATGATGATGTACAGCGCCCTCCTGAGTGATACTCACCATCGTAACCTTGGCCGTAGCCATGAAAACCAGTGTGTTTCTGCTACGTACCCTGCTGATCCGACCAGGCAGGCCCTGTTGAACTCCACGTTCAGCGTTGACACCCCCTACGCTTTTCGCCAGGGCATTTTGAGTGATTCTGAGAATGTCCGCCAGTTCATGACGGTGGTCCAGGGCCGTATCCAGCCCTACACTCGTCCCAAGTTGTACAAGGAACCGGGAACGGAGACCTTGTATGCTTTGGGCTCCCTGTCTGACGACCTCGGAGTGCCAGCTCCGGCCAAGCTTGACCATGGCTACTTTATGGGCCTGCTCATCACGTTGATCCCGATGGATATGGTCAACGACCATAACCTCCCCCACTCGCCCCAACCTCCTGATGATATTCCTGGCCCTCCTTTGGAGGAAGGCGCTGAACCTGAACAGGCCTCCATGGAGAGGCTTGGGTTCGGCAACATTACCAACGATGACGGCACCCATCCCGTCATGGCTGCCATCCCTACGTGCTTCCCAGTGCCCCCTGGAATGATTATCCCATCGGGACAATCCATCCACGAGCCAATCGTCCCTCCCAACAACGATCCGGCCTTCAACATGTGGTTGGCAGGTATCAAGTATTGCATTGACCACAACGATGGCAAATCCCTTACTGAAGGAGGCCCTCTGTTCTACCAGCCCGAAATCCAAGACTCTCCTGCTCTCCAGGGTAACGTTGTCCAAGATATTGAGCCTCCCTTTGAAATGTCGACCCCTGGAACGAGAGATTACAAGGTTGCTACTCGAGAGTTTGCTATCCTCTCGACCAACACCTGGGTAATTAAGGGTATCCAGATGGAAGATGAGTCGAATGAAGCTGGCCTCCCACGCAGGGTCCCCCGTCGTGCAGGCCTAAACAACAATGGGCCACCTGATCTTGAAGCAACCTTGAATGCTACCCTTACCAAGATTGGGGATAGGCTCTCCAACCCGGCTAGGACGGCCAAGGAACAAGAACTGGTTGACCTCCAGAATGATACTGTTCTCCGCTACCAAGTCAAGTTTGCGAGCATCCAGCCCAGCGCTGCCCCTGGGAATCCTCCTGAGTTGATCCCTGCGACCCTGTCGTCAGCAGGCGAGGCCCTTATCGGCAAACCTCGTGGCGAAGCTGCGGCTGGCAAACTTGCCAGGGAGATCTCCAAGACGGGTACCCAAAACGCGAGTGCAAGCGAGAATTGGGCAGACAATCTTGTCACCATGACTGACACTCAATGCAACTTGGCATTTGTGGCGGCTCTCAAAGGTTTCCAGCTTGCTGAAGACGATGAGTCCATCAGGACCAACATGTCAATCCTTAATTTCCTAACCCCACGCCTGGCCAGTTATGAATACCGGCAGCTCACCCAAGAAGGATACCAAGCTCAGCATGCTTTCCTTATTGATCATACGATCACCACCAAGCCTACTATGCCCGCGACGAAGTTGTGTGTCTCCGGCAAACTTGATGATGGAAGAGATGTTGTCTCTGCTATTTGCAACTTTAACAACTTCTGGTCCCAACTCATTGAAATGTATGCTTCTTCGGATCTGGCGGTCTACTTGACCAGGTTTATCAAGATCCTCATGTCCAGGGACGGCAAGGCGTTCCTTGCAAAGTTTGCAACCCAAAAGCAAGTCTTTGTCAACCTTTTGTTCGATGCCCAAGCCATCATCAGCGCGTTTGTCAGGGTTGCCAACCAGATCACTTTGATTGAAGCCCTGAGAAACAAACAACCCTTGAACCCCAAGATTTTTGACCAAGCATCTGCTATAGCCAAAGGGATCCTCAACACTCTCCTGATGACTGTTGGTCGCCGAGAAATGCTGGACTACAAACACTTCTCGGGCAACTATTATTTTATGTACCCACGAGATGGTGCTAACCAACAACAGCCATCCCCTGATGCCAAGCCGGCGCCCAAGCGCCTCAAGAGTGATGGGGGTAATTCCCACCCAGTGTCCCGGGGGAGTTCCCAACAGCGAAGCAATGGGCGAGAGAACAGCTCCTTCCTCTCTACCCCTCGGAACGCCCGAGACACTCCTGCTTCCTCTCGGAGCCAGGGAAGCGGCAGAACCTCTCAAGGTCAAGCAAGTGGTGCCGGCCCGTCTCCTGGTTCAGCTTCTGCCCCCCAACGGGGCTCCCGAGCACCAGGTATGATCTCCTACAGCGGTACTGGACTACCACCTGTCTGCCCAGTCTCAGCGAAGCTAACTCCGGACAGCCCCAACGAAGAAAAGTTCTGTAGCTTTTTCCTCTGTGAAGGGTATGAATGCAGACACGGAGCTGCTTGCAAGCGCCCCCACTACAACAACTACGATAAGGTCCCTGTGGCCAAGCAGCGTGACTTTAACGCTTGGGTCACTGGCAACCCCCAGCTTCGTTATGTTGCCAACCGTGGCCCCTCTGGTAGGCGCAACTCGAGCTAAGTGTTACAGTCGCTACCACTTGCCCCACCTAAATTAAATTTTCCTTCTTTTATATACCTCTTTCACAGCTTATACAACGCCTCCACATCATTTTATGCAAGTTCCCAGATGTCTTTGGTCGGCTGAAGCTCCCTTCTATGACCCCTTGGCCAACCAAATGGAGAAACTCACTGTTGGAAACCAGCCCACTAAGCGTCCAGCCCCTCCAACTCCCACAAAAACGCCGGTCTCTGACAAGGCCATGGGTTCCCACGACGCTCCGATTAATCATGAGTTTGATTATGATTCAGCCTCTGACTCGTCCCAGTCAGCCTCAACCTCAATTCCCCCCCTTGGAATCAGACATTGTGAATCCACTGATGATGAAGATGATGAGGACTATGCCTACGAATCAGAATCTGATTCAGATGCTACGTTCCCCAATTTGATCGCCAGGGACTCGGAGTCTTCATGCTCTGATGATGATGATATCCTCTCGGATGATGACTTCTCGGACGATGAGTTCTCTGATGACCAGAGAATGGCAGTTGCTGCATCCATTCGGATGAAAATGCAACAAACAGCCGCTCCAATGATCCCTCCTAGGGCTCTCCCCCCAACATCGCCACTAATTCCCCAAGGCCCTGACCCTGACCGCCGCGAAAGACGATCGGCGAGAGGCTCTACCAAGAAATACAAAAGAAAGACTGCACCCAAGACCCGCTCCCAGGCGGAGCCAAAACAAAGGCGAGGTCCTTATGATGCAGCAGCTCCAGCGGTTACTGAGACCCAGACTGCCCAAATGAAAGATGCGTGGCTGGCTGAACAATCGACCCGAGTCCAAGTCCTCGTGGCACAACAACATGGTAAGGAAAATCTGAAACAATGTTTTCGACTGCAAGCGTGTCTCGGTCTCGTGCTTCACCCCCTGTTTAAGAGCGGTTTCCTTGAAGAAGAATCCCAGACATGGAAGAACCTGTCCTTGGCGTTCCCTGCGTTAGAACCCTTTTTTGCCATTAAGTCCGAAATTGAAGACCTGGATTTCTCGGATATAAAGGGCTTCCGTACTGATGACTTTGAAAAAGATACTGCCATTGATGATGATCGCGTCAAGAAGACTACTGCAGCTCTCTTTCACTTTGATGGAGATGCAGCGGCGCTTGTTCGATGGATCGGAGGACCCCATGTCGGTGCCCACAGGGACCCACAGTCTACCATTGCTAGTCTCCAGCATAAAGTCCCGGCCCCACTTCTTGAAGACTTTGCCCGAATATTAACAAGTGGAATCCCCCGCTACGTTAATGCTGACTCGACCCAAGCGAACTTTAAGGCCTTCTGCGACTATGGTAACCATGCCACTGCCGACGATGACCCTGACCTGGCCTATCAAACACTCCTGAAGGATGCCAAGCGAGGATACGTCCTCCCCTTCGACAAGCGAGCCATCCCTTTTGTTCTGAATTGTCATGTTACCCCCCAAGGTATTATTGAACGAGACATCCTTGGCAAGAAGCCGCGCCCAATCTTTGATAGCTCCTTCAGACCTGAACCATGGGCCTTTGCAATCAATGACTGGACGACAAAAGCAACAGAAGCTCCGGTACTTTGTGCTGCTGCAGAGATGCCCTTCATGAAGTGGATATGGAATGCAAGGATCTCGTACCCATCGGAAGAACTTTACATTGGGGATGACGATGTTAGTGGTGCCTTCCGGTGGCTCAAGTACCATCCCAACCTAGTGGCTATGCATACTAGTGTCCAAGCTGGATATGCTGTATTCAACACGGGAGGCACCTTTGGGGACAACACTACCCCCTCCAACTGGGATACATATGCCAGAACTCGCCAAGCAGTTTCACAGTGGTACTGGCTCCATTGTCCAACCGCTGTTGAACAAGCCCAAGTGTACCTGGATCCTATAGTCCTGGTACCACCTCCTGAAGATCAAGTATATGTCCAGGCTGAACCCGACACGACAAACCCTGGCGTCTTTGCCCCAGACGGTTCCAGAATGCCGCCCGCTTATGACCACCATGTTGATGACAATGGATACTGTGATATTGCTCGGTACATGCCACGAACGATATCATCAAGCATCCTTGGACTGTACGAGACGATCGCTTTTCCCCAACCCATCATCCCCAACCCATTGTCCAAAGACAAGTTTGTAGCACACTACACCCACCAGCGCCGCTTTGTAGGACGACTTTTTGACACCAGGACCATGACTGTTGGAATGACGGCAGATAAGAAGCTAGCCCTCCAGGAAGCTCTTGAAGACTGGCTGTCTAGGGAATCGTATAACCTGACGGACGCAGCAACTATCAATGGTATCCTTGAAAACCATACAAGATACGTCCCATGGGCTCGACCATGGTTCTTTGCCATCCAAGAAACGCTGCGATTCCGCTTCCGAGCATGTTTCCATGCGGCAAAACGAATCTCCGCAGCCAAAGGTACAACTGCAGCCACCCTTATGCGTCAATTGCCACCCAACCTCTGGACACGTATTGATGGACTTATTTCCAAAGAACAAGCCCAGCTCGTATGGGGTCTTGGGATTGAGTTCAAGATGACTCCTCTTCTGCGATCAAGTTTTTACCAGATCCTCTGTTATCTTAATTCGGAGCAATACCCATGGACAGCCCTCCTCGGTACTATTGTTCCCAGGGATCATCATGCGGAATGCTTCGGGGATGCTTGTCTCTATGCCGGAGGAGCATACTGCCAATGCCTCCGCTATTGGTTCGATATCATTTGGCCGACCCATATTCGCCAAGGCACCAAGTTGTCACGAAAAGATCCTGGCTTTGTCCACATCAACAGTCTCGAATTCATTATCGTTGTCCTACAACTGGCAGCCAATATCCAGCGGATTCGGGATCTCCGAGACACTGAACTGGGATTGGAATTATTCCCACAAGGACTCCCACAGATCCCAGTCTTCAAGACCAACACTGACAACACAGCATCCAAGAGTTGGGCACGCCGTGCAGCGACCAAATCAGCACAGGCCAAAGGTCTCCTTACGGTCTACTGCGAGTTGCTCAGGCAGTACCCTACCAACATCATTTGTGACCATGTTGCTGGGGTTGACAACACACTGGCTGATGAAATTTCTCGCCCCACTCACTATTCTGTTCCCTTTCCCCTTCGTGCGGCGAAGCTTGCCAACAGACATCCTATCTTGAAGACTTGGCTCGTCTTTCACCCGGCGCAAGAGGTTCTTCAGCTCCTCTACTCCAGGCTCTTTACTCCACTCTTGACGGACCTCCCCCAACTGCCAAGGCGGCTGGGACGGTTCGTTCGCACCGAATCCACTACCTCCAGTTCTGCGAGCGATTAAATATGAGTGATCCGCTGATGGAGAAGCCGGGGGTTACGTTGAGGGACTGCCAAGTTCGACTTGGCATGTATGCTGTGAATGTTGCAGCGGGGGGGAGCATTTTTTGCCGCAGAGTCAAGGCCCAAACCATCAAGAATTACGTTCGCGATGTGGCCAGCCTTCTTGCCATGGGAAAACAAGACCGAGATGTACGAAGGGACAACCCTACGGACCCTCAAGTTGGTGAAATTTTGCACAAGATCTTTGCTGAACTTGACCGATGGGAACAAGTCCCCAACCGACGTGAACCCTTCACTCCTGAGATGCAAAAACATGCGGATGAACTTGCATGTAAGGCGCAAGACTTTCACGGCCTCGACGCTGCAATGGCGGATTGGTATGTTGTTGCCCTTATGCTTGGCCTAAGAAAGGGCGAATGGGCCCAAGATGGTGACCGCTTGTCTGCATCCATGATATTTCACATGAATATATATGGGGACCCCTATGCCTTCTGCCTCAACGATTTCTCAGTCCAAACTAAGAATCGGCAAACGTATGTTGGGGCCAATATCTTGAATGTTGCCGAAAGAGATATTGCCAAAGTTTGGGTTGAATTTCGGGCACAGAAGAATGGAGACAATGGCGAGCGACGCATGTTTGTTCGCAACCCGGATCCCAATGGCAAATCCATTATTGGACCAGTCTACCGTATTATCCGCCGGTATGTCAAGCTTCGAGGATCATGGGACACCAAGACCCCGATTGCTGTTTACAAGTGCCCTGCCTTCAAGATTGTGCGTCACATTGGTGCCCGCAACATTGAACAGCACATGCGTGGCATTGCGGCAACAGTGTATAACCTTGACGTTGTCAAGCAACGTTCGGCCCTCATGAAATGGTCGGCCCATTCATTGCGAGTTGGTGCATGTGTCACCCTCCACACTGAAGGGTTTTCCGCCACTCAGATCCAGTGGCTCCTCCGTTGGAGGTCGGATGCCTTCATGGTATACCTGCGCAACGTCACCGTTCTTGCGGATGCCCACAACAAGGCACTTGATCGAGCTGCAGCCATGCCTCAGTACCTATGAGTCTATGCACGCTCCCACCCTTCATAAATTAAATTCTTATTTTTATTTAGAAACGAGACTGCCAGTAGCCATCCCTTTCAATATTACCATGCCATGTGCACCACGAGACCGGGTACCTTTGTTTAACATACATGACTCTCTCCAAGCGCTAGTTCTCCCCCCCCCAATGTTGCCATACAATGTTCAACATGACTGGTATGACATTTACTTAACAGACAGGGCCCGCGTCTATGTAAAGTGCTACCGCAACCTAATATATGAATTATGGACTGATGAAGATAGCCTCCCACAGTCTCCGCGCATGTTCAGACCTAATGTCTATATGAACAACATGAGCGCACCCTCGTGCCCCCATTTCGACTGATGGACATGCCCAACCCAGG
>JAVCKV010560973.1:0-10972 GCA_032274145.1 Herpochondria borealis | reverse complement strand
ATCGCGGGGAGGTGGTGTAGCAGTCACTACCTGGCTGAAGCTTGGCCCGTTTGTACCGGTGCGAACGTGCGAGGCGCTCCAGGGCCTGGCCACGCATTTTTCAACAATTTGAACCGCTTTGAAGCAACTTCGACTTTGACTTTGGGTAGAAAATCGATGACATATTCAGCGCCTCGATAAAGTTCTGTGTGCCCTTTTTGCCGTCCAAAACCTTTCACTTCTGTGACAGTAATGCCTTTCACACCAACTTTGGACAACTCCTCACGGACGTCTTCCAGTTTGAAAGGCTTGATGATCGCAGTAATTCTTTTCATATGTCTCTGATCCCAGGTAATCAATCTGCACTGAAAAAATCTCAGCTAAAACACCTATTAAATTTTAGTGCTGCGTAAAAGCGAAGTTCTTAAGCGTATTGCAAGGCTTAGGACTAGTCTATTTAGGCTTCGCTGAGATCCGATGAATAGCCAAATCAGCTCCCATGTACTCTTCTTCCTCATTGAGCCTGATACCCACGGTAAATTTTAGCAGCCCATAGACAACAAAGCCCCCCAATAGCGCATAAGCAACCCCCAGCAAAGTACCCATCAGCTGAGAAACGATAGTCACACCCCCCATTCCGCCGAACCGCTCCAGACCGAAAATCCCACAAGCAATACCGCCCCATGCGCCGCACAAGCCATGCAATGGCCAAACACCCAGCACATCATCAATGCGCCATCGATTTTGCGCCAAGGTAAAAGTCACCACAAACAACACGCCCGCAACAACACCCACGGCCAAAGAGCCTAATGGGTGCATGATGTCAGAACCCGCACAAACCGCAACCAGCTCCGTCAGTGATTGCATTGTGTAAACCCATCACATTTCTGCAGGTCCTGGGCATCCATGCATGCCTGCGTGTCAATAGCGTAAAACATGAGACCTCGTGGGCAAGCGTTATTGCGAAGAAAACAAAACGGATGGGAAAGGGGAGTTGCAGCACACAACCGCCTCGGTTTGAGAGCGAGAGCGCTCTACATGTACTGTGAAAAAAAAGGTACAACGAAAACCACTGTATCACTCAGTTGTTACATGTACTTTGTTTTAGGTCTCGCTGTTTTTTTTGCCGTTGTCCACAGTATATACATCATCGCAGTGCTTTCATCCGCCTTTCTGTTGTTCCTCGGAATCGATTGTTAGCAATCACGTGCCTCAGAGGCCACTCGCGATCCGCAGAAGAACGCACAGTTCCTGACATCATCATCCATCCGAGATGCAGTGCCGAGTGATAGAGGTCCGTTTTGTGTGTTTGAGTATGTTGGAGTGTGTGTGTTTGTTTGTGTGTTTGTGTGTGTGTACGGAAGCTTGGTTTAAAGTACAACCCGGTACAAAACGGTTAGAAGACCTACTATACAATGACCTGTACAGAAGGGCTTGTGGGATGGAGTGGACAGGTGTGTTGCTGTCGTTGTCGGTGGTATGGGACGGATGTATCAACTGTTGAGGTTGCAAGTGTGTTTGCAGGAGTGGAGTTTTTTGAGATGGACGTAACTGTCCCTTTACGGTGGTAAATGTCGAATGTTGGACTCGAGACATGTAAGATACGAAAAGCCTCCGTAGTGTGGGTACAGTACGCGTATTAAATACTTTTTCTTCTTTCTCGTTGATGGCGTTCTTTTTTGAAGTACACAGATGCCATGAGCGCCTTGCAAAAAGTTCTGTGAACTGGTGTGTGAACAAAAAGAAGAAACAAATAGGGTTGAGGTGGAAGTCGCAGCGGAGAGCGCAGAGCCTACGGGGCGATGTAGATTCCTGAACGAGTTTGTAGTACGATAAGTTAGGGCAAATCATGTTTAAACTGCAGTTTGTTTTGTGTCATGAGGGAAGGGTCCCATGTCCATGTACAACGGTTGTGGCACAAGTGCGGCTGGCAAGCAGACATAGGACAGAGAATGACGATCAGGGTAAAGTCCTTTCGGTGAAAGCCGGGAGGGAGAAAAGGAGATCAACAAGGTTTTTTCTCTCTCTCGTACAATAGCTGGAGAGAGAGGTAGGGTATCTTATTCATGGTCGGTGGTGAAAAGGAGGTGAGATGCGTATGCTGAGGTGCGATGCGTTCGAGAACGGAATTAAATTAAATTTAAAATGGAAAGGGTAATAAGAAAAAGGGTAATATCTCGATGGGAGGGTTCGTGGCGGGGAGGTGCGGAGGGAGGTGAATATCGGATAAGAGAACGTTTGGAGGTACGAAAAGGTATTTTCGAGGGAGTAAGAACGATGCATTTACTGTTCGTCGGGAGGATGGTTGGCAGGCCATCTCATGTGTGAGTGGCGGGTGGTGTGGTGTGGTGTTGTGTGCGTCGAGCTGGGTCGGATCCGGGCATGTTTGTGGCGGTCAAACTTGGAACGATCTTGTGGTTCCGTCGTTTGTGGCGTTTCGATATCATCGAGCGAAGTTTTATCTTTTTCTTCTTTTTCTTCTCTTTCTTCTTTTTCTTCTTTTCTTTTGTACTGTCACTGTACAGTACTGCGATGTACTGTACTACAATAATAGGACAGTACCGTACAGTATTACTAGATCTTGTACGTACCGGTACGTGTCCGCGGTGGCGGGGATTGGCGCACGCAAAAAGTCGGCCACTGTACACGTATGTTCAGCTGTTGGTTGCACGACAGACCACGCGCTTCCGTTTCTGCGCTACTTGTCAGTAACCGTGCGCCACACGAGGTTTGGGAATGCTAGCACGACCCTCGGTGAAGGCACCTTTTCCTGCTTCTTTTCCTCTCTCCCACGCATATGCTGTTTCAACCGGTTTCATCATCCCATCCTGTACTGTTCTTCTCAACTGACGCGCTTCCTGCTCCAATGTCCTGCCCCAATTTCCTGCTCAAAATACAAAAGGTACCACACAGCCTGAAAACGTAAACGTTGCCGACGGGCACTGCCCTCTACCTGCGCAATCCTTCTAATTCGGCGTGGGTCGACGAGGACAACTATCTACCGGCGCGTGCACTCCGCTTTATACTATGTAGACCTAAAAAGGAGAGAGAAAGAGAGAGTTGCAACCGTGCGGCAGATCATCACTTCTTTTCTTTTCCGTTCGATATGGTCGCACTGTGCGCACCTGTTTTGTTTCAGCAGGGCTCCGAACAAAAAATATTCGTGCGATAACGGATGATTAAAACCTCTGTTTGGCCGTCCACGGTCGTCGGTCTTATTGATTTGCGGGTGGACATACGATTTTTCCCCTTTTTTTATAAAAAGAAGTCTGTCCTCTTATTCAAGACATCGCCGACAATCCATGTGAAATGGCTGTGTCATTTTTGTGCGTCCTTTCGCGTGTCGAAATGTTTTAACGTGTGTGTGTGTGTGTGTGTGTGTGTGTGTGCTTGTGGTGCGCGTGGTCGTACCTTGTGCAGAGAAAAGAGAGCCAGCAGACTTGCATACGCTTTGTCCCCTCCTCCGTCCATGCGGGAGTGTTCATCGCGTATGAACAGAGAGCGACGGGAAGAAGGCGATAGTGAAGACAAGTCTCCAATTGCGGTAGTAAAGAAGGACTGAATGGTGGGACAGTAAGTTGATGCGGCGCAGTAGCGAAAGCGGAGCGAGCGAGCGAGCGAGCGAGCGAGAGCGAGAGCGAGAGCGAAAGAGGAAAACATCCACCATGAAGTTAAGACCCATACGGCACAGGACGATGCGGCACTGCCGACTGTTTGTTTGATCGATCAAATGGGGTGGGCGTGAGTTGGGATGCTATCGATGATAAGGATAATATTGATGATAATGATGATGATAAATGATGATGGGAACCGGCGAAGGGGCGCAGGGGCGCAGGACAAAGGAGATGGATGGATGTTCTCTGCACGGAACTTCAGAGGTGTGGTTCTAACTTACTGCATCCGACTATCTGCCAGCATTGATGACGGGTTGAAGAGAATTTACTCATTTCCGGAAAAGGGATCCGGACAAAATCTGCAAAGGGAATCTTTCATCGAGCCCCCAACACACACACATACACACACACACACACATTCATACAGAGATTGGGCGCGGGTCGGATGCGAGCCGCTGTAGTAGAGAGGCTATCCTCTGTGCCTGTGTCTACGCAGCGAGAAAAAAAGAGGACTATGCGATGTGTTCGGAACGACGCGGACGACGAGAAATGGGGACGAGCGGTGGGGCATGTCTGCGCACGTTTTTGTTTGTGTGGGCGGGTCGACACAACCTCGATCCGTAGCGGGATGGTGATGAAAAGGGGATAGCAAACCAAACAGCCAGGAGTTAAATGCGACAGCTTCAATATATATGTATATACACGGGGCGGCACGATACACAGTCGGGCATCGGGGAGGACATCCGAACGGCGCGCGTGCTGGTGAAAAGAAGAAGAAATATGGAGGGCGGTACGATTGTATTTTTTTGTTCTGGGAGTAGTCGTGGATACTTTGTTGTTGTCCCGAAGGAAGGAAGTAGAAAGAAAGGAGAAAGAAAGAGTAAGGAAAAGACTAACTCGTTGAAGAGAGAGAGAGAGAGTGAGTGAGTGAGTGAAGGAGGGGGTGAGAGAGAGAGAAAGAAAGAGGCAGATGTGATGGAGGTTAAGTGCGACACGGTGAATATGGTGTTTGGCCATGTGAGGAGGACGAGTGGAGCAGCGGCGATTTGTGGTATCCGTGTGGGTGGTTGCTTTTGCAACACGGTGTCAGTACGGGGAAAGACATGTGCGATTGACTACTGTTTGTCTTGGAAAGCGTTGGGAGGCATTGTTGGTTTCCGAGCGGTGTGTTGTGCGGCGTTTGTGGGGAGAGAGAGGGCGGAAGAAGAACAAAAAGAAATGGTGGAGGTGGAGGTGGAAACAGTGGAGGGGGTTGGGTTTAAGTATGAAAAAACAAAAACAAAAACAAAAACAAAAACAAATATTAGCAGTGTGGCGCGAGATCGCTATTGAGGAGAGACGGAGCGACGGGGGTTGGTACCATTCGGCGATAGAGATTGCAAATGAGATTGGCAGCGACGAAGGAGCACGGAGATGTGAATGAGAGTCGGCAACGGGAGCGAGGTAAGGTAAGGCAAGGTTATTTTACTTTTTTTGTTTTAGTTTTAGTTTTAGTTTTAGTTTTAGTTTTAGTTTTAGTTTTAGTTTTAGTTTTAGTTTTAGTTTTAGTTTTTGTTTCTTGTTTTCATTTCTTCGTGATGAAATTGATTTCATGGTTAACTGGTGGGCGGAGCTGGTGAGAGGGGGAGGGCGGAGAGCGACAAAAAACGGAAGGATAGAGAGAGAGAGAGAGAGAGAGGGAGAGAGGGGGCGGGCCAGGTGCTCCTCAGTTAGAGTGGACTATAGCGGGTGCGGGGAGAGAAAGCGATAGCGGCAGCTTACGGTCGGGACGGGCTGAAACGGGGGGCTGTGTCAAGATGGGACAGTTTGGTGCAGCGGGCGTTTGTCGACCGTGGGGGCAGTCTCGGCGAGCACGACCGTCTCGGCGCGGATCGCACAAGTGTGGATGAATGTTGCGGAAGGTACGGAGCGCGGTCAAGATTTGCGAAGGGGTACTTGTGGCGTGTCTGTTTCTGTGTTGTGTGTAGTGTGTAGTGTGTGTTTGTGTTTGTGTCGGCGAGGGTCAGACAAGGGTTTTTCTTTTTTGGATTGTACATTAAAAAACTGAGTTGTCGGTACAGGGATCTGGACACGCTTCCGCCGCGACGTTGACGAGGGGGAGAGAGAGGGGGAGAGAGAGAGGGGGAGAGAGAGAGGGAGAGAGAGACGGGGCGGAGGAGACGGGGCAGAGGCCGGTATTGTACGGTACAGCAGAGAGAAAGAAGAGGGGCGGAGCGACCGCACGGGCGCGAATCGGACACGGAGATGTTGTCAGTCGATGCTAAGCGCAGTGGCTGCGGACGGTGGCTGCGAAGGTGGCTGTGAAGGTGGCTGCGGCGGGCGGTGATGGCGATGGTGGCAGCGGCAGCGGCAGCGGCAGCGGCAGCGGTAGTGGCGGGGGTCGCGGTGAAGATGGAGGTGCGCGCAAGGGGAAGGGCCGGTGTAAGTTGGTAAGTTTCTTTGTCGTGGATGCGCGGCAAAAAATAAACGTAAGTTCAGCACCATACACACAGACACACACACTTAAATCGCTCGCGCGCGCCCCCGCCGTCGGCGGCGGGCCGCCCAACAGCGGCCATACAGCGCCAAGATTAAAATATCAGTTAAAAAAACAAATAAACAAAATAGAAAATATATAGAACTAATTTAATTATAAAAAAAAAGATTAAAAATTACTCGAACACACCGCGTCGGACTTCTTCGTGGGACAGGGCAGGGGGGTGGGTTGTACGCGAGCGAGCCTTGTCGAGGCCCAGGACGCGTGCCGACGCATGCGCGGCGCGCATACACGCACGCCCGCGCACACACTCACACACACAAACACACGTTGCCCCGCCCTCGCACGCGCGCGCCTGCGAGCGCGCTCGCTTCGCCCATGGTGCGTGACGCTATTTGTCACGGGGTCTGGCAGCGCGCGCGGGTCACCCCTCTGCCCTGCTTTTCTCCGTTTTTCACGGAGAGAAGGGGGAGAGGAGAGAGGGAAAGTGAAATTGGTTGCCCACGGCGCATTCCATCACAGCGGGGGCCAATGTGTGTGTGTGTGTATATGTTTGTGGTTTTTGAGGGGGGCTAGCGGGCTGGGGGAGGGAGGAAAGAAAAAAAACAGATAATGCAAAAGCGAAGGCGGGCGCTCCGGAGACACGCGCTCGGACGGATGTGGCACGTGTCAGGCGCGCGCGACAGGGGGATGGGGGGAAAAAAAGCGAAAAATACCCGCAGCTCCCAGCTAGGAAGGTCGGCGCGCTTCGAAGCGGCATGGGCTCCGCCTTGAGGGCGTTGAGAGGCAGCCAAAAAACATACGATTTTCAACAAAAAACCGCTCACCGTCCTTGCCATCCGCCCCTCTTGCCCGCGATACCACGGCCGATATATAAAAGTTGAACGCCAACGGCGCGCTCACGACTTCTCCCTTCTTGCAACGACCGATGCGCAGTCCACCTCCTTCGCCTCATCTCCTATCGTCAGCGACTTGATTTTACTCCCATCCCACTTCCTTCTTCACTCCCTCCTGCATCGCTTCCGCAGCTCACTTCTCCTCTCATCTCATCTTTCATCTCATCCCACCGTCCCCTCCACCCATTGCTTCGATACTTCTCGGTATTCGTTTTTTTGTTCGCTAACCCGTCTGCTTCCGTCCCGTATTCACTGCCCCACATCTTCCATCTGTCTCCCACCTTTTTCCCCTCCCCCAACTCAACTCTGCCTTTTGACTCTCTCCCTCTTCGCTCACTCCTTTCTTCAAACTACTCTTCCCCCCTGACCGACACTGCTCTCCTCGATATCGATCGAAACCAATAGACCAACAAACAAACAATGGCAGCCACCGACTCCCTCACCTCGGTCGCCTTTCCCGCAGACATGACAGCCCCTGGTTGCTGGGACCCCCAAGTCCCTGCTGTCCCGTACTCCTCCGCCATGACCCTGCCTGACACCGACAACATCATCGCAGAGCTATCAATGTTCGAGTCGGCAATTTCCACCCCGATCCCGTCGGACACGACGGCCCTGCCGCTCACCCCGCCGCCGAAGCGTCCAGCCCCGGCCGCATCCACCTCGTCTTACCCCCCCTCCAAGAAGCTGAAGACGTCACCCTCTTTCACAGCCCCGCCCCCAACCTCGTCGCCCGCCTCTCTCGCCTCGTACCCGACCTACTCGCCGCAACAAACCAAGCCCGAAGTTTCTCTCTTTGTCTCGTCCCCTCTGACCTCTCCGGTCTCTCCAACAGGCTCGCTCTGTTCGGACGAGGCGGTCGACGATTGTGCGCCCCCACCGCCCCGTCACCACCACCACCACCACCACCACCATCCGCAACACTCGACCTCACACTGCACACCGCCGCTGTCGCCCTCCTCAACCCCCTCGCCATGCTCCCTGTCGCCACCACCCTCGCAGCACAACCCGCCGCAACAACATCAACCCACCCACTCCGCACCCGTGCCTGCACCCCCTCCCACACACAGTCGCACCCCGACCGCGCAAGCCGTGAAGAGCCATGCACAGCAACATGGCACTGTGGCGCAACACAGCAGCCACAGACCTCCGACCAGCCCGTTGCCGGCCGACCTGTCGGCGCTCCCCGCGCTGACGCGCGAGCACACAAAGAGGCGCCGCTCCCTGCGCCGCGCCGCGCTGAACCGTGCACGGGATCGCCGGTCGATGGTGCACTGCATGTCTGCTGCGGCTGCGTCGTCCGTGAAGTCGGAGCCGTGTGCGCTTGGGTCGCCGGGATCGTCGTCGCTGTCGTGTAGCCGGATGTCTATGGGGAGCGCGCCAAGCTCGCCGCGACGGTCGTCAGGCGGGCTGTCCGTGGACGGTGTGGCAGGCGGGTGCAGCAGGGGAAACTTGGACGTTGGACCCGGGTCGAGTAGCGCGTCGCTCGGAGGCGGCAGCGCGTGCGGTTTTGGACGAGGGAACGGAGGTGGAAATGGTGTTGGGGATGGTACAACAGGATGTGGAGGTGGACATGGGATGTGTGGGAAACGTGAGGCCGAACTGGCTGGCGCGATGATGGGCAGTGGTGAACATGTGGACAAAAAGGCGGCAAGGGCTATTCGGAACCGCGAGGCGGCGATGAAGAGCCGGATCGAGGCGAAGCAAAAAATGAGGAAGCTGCAGGACGAGAATGATTCCCTGGCTGTCAAGGTGAAGAGCCTGAATCAGGAGAATGAAACTCTGACGACACAGCTCAAGAACCTGCTGTCGACGTTCGGTGTGAACGTGAGCGATGGACAGGACATGAAATCTGTGCTGGCGATGCTGGCGCGGATGGGATCTGGAAACCGCGGGACTGTGGGAGCACAAGGAGTATAGAAAGGAAGTGGACAAAGGAGGTTATGGTGTACTGTGTGGGATGTATGTACTTGTTTGATTTGTGTGTGTGTGTACGATTTGAGTGCGTGTGAAACTGAATTGACTTTTGTGTGAGTGTGTGTGTGTTGGTAGGCTGCGGAGGAAAAGTGGCGGTTGTGGAGGAAAGGCGGGCATGGCGGCCTCCCGACGTGCGTTTGTACATAGGACGTGTGAATAGTGAAGAGACAAGCGCGTCGGGAGTGTTTTCTCTTTTGTGAAAGGATAAACGAGAACGACGAAGTCGAGTGTTGCAGCGATGTGCGGAGGGAGCGTGATGCCGGGCATGTAGAATATGCAGCTGTGCCGTAACCCGTTTACGGTGTCGTACGGTGTCGTACGGTGCCGTGCGGCGCCGTACGGCACCGTACAGTGTCGTATGGTGTTGCACGGGCCTCATTCTTTTATTTCTTCCTTATTTTTTCCCTTCCTCCTTTCCTGTTGATATGCATTCTTTTTTGCCGCCAAAAATAACAAAATAAAAACAATCCGCACACCACCCCCGCTTCCCTCACCGTCGCAGCGCGTCCACCAAAAAAAAAGTCCCGCGCCCGCCCGTCGACTGTCCCATGCGCGTGCGTTGCACCGTCATCGCCCGGCGTCCCCGTCGCGAGCCCGCAACGCCCAATCCCACCTCCCCGTCCGGTCCCCTCTCCGCACTCGGACACAAAACGACGCGCTGAGACACGAGGCGCGGCGCATCGCAAACCGCATCGTCTTCACACCCCGCTTCGCTTCACTTGACTTGGCCTCAGTCCGCTTTGCGTCGCTACACTTTCGTCATGGCCGTCGTCATGCTCACCTTCAGAGCACAAATGGAACAACTCGTACAAGTCTGCGGAACACACATACACGTATGGTATCATACAACATAAACCACGCGCAAAACTGCATTGGCGGCCGACCACACAGCACAGACTTTGTACTGTACGATGTGTATACCTGCAGTAATTCGATTTGAGACTAAAGTTTTATTTAATTTAATATAATTTAAATGAACTTAATTGAATATACCCGCACATTGATGTGCTCCCGCGCTACTGCGCTCTATATACTGTCCGTATATGTATTTATATACATTTAGGTTGTTGTGTTTTTTTACTAATTTATCAATATTAATGTTTGAAATTAAACAACTGTACTGCTGCACAACAATTTGCCAGCAATACAGTATGATACACATCGCCACCACCGCGCCATCGTCCGATGGGGAGTCTCCCCACGAATTGGCCATAATTTCGCTTTACAGTACTGTACACAAAACGTACCCGACAACGCCCTTACCTCCCAAAAGTTAGCCCTTTTTTACCACCGTTTCCCCTCCCGCACTCATCACTGCCTCCCTGCTCACTCCGTGAGTCACTTCCGCCGCCAAAATTACCTTTCCCCCCCCCCCCCTCTCTAGACCGCCACTTCGCACGGACGCGACGGCATCCCACCGTTCAAAGCTCCACAACCATCCCCTTCCCTGTCCCCGCCGTGTCCCACATCTGTTTGTATGCGTCTGCGTGTGATGTTTCATTTACTCCTCATCACACCTAGGAAAAAAATGCGGGCCCGCTTATTTGATGATCGTCGCTCTCCTCTCTCCCCCTCTCTCTCTCTCTCTCTCTCTCTTTTCCTCTCTTTCTCTGCGTGTGTGTGACGCCCGGAAAGACACGACACGACAGACCCCAACACACCAAAGCTTCACTCCATTATCAATCATGATGAGAGGATCAAACATCACAAAAGTATAGTGCATAACTACTGTACAATTTTTTAAAAAAAAAAAGAAAAACTCAGCCCCTCTGTCGTCCAGCGGCTCTGTTCTCCGACGACGACAGTAAAGTCGAGTAGTTGTCCGATCCTTGGTCCTGTCCATGCTCCTGTACTTGTTCCTCTTCCTTTTTTATTTTTAGAGTCAATCTGTGATGGCAACACATAGCGTTGCAGTACACTATTTTCAGTCAGGTATGAGTTGCCACGGCACGACTCCCTTACTGGGGAGGGGGAGAGAAAGAGAGACGGAAAGAGAGAGTGAGGTAGAACGAACAGATTATGACGACAGTGGG
>JAVCKV010560962.1:0-10972 GCA_032274145.1 Herpochondria borealis | reverse complement strand
TAGACATTACCCGAGCCAGTGCGAGATAGATGCCCGAGAATTTTTATAGCCACGTGTTCACCAGGTCGCTTGGCCGGGAAGAGACGGATAAATGACACGTGTTTACGCAACTGAATGCGTCTCTTCGCATATTCTCGGCAATATCGGACTGTATTGAAACAGTCCAGGGCCATGTTGGGCCAGTTGAAGTGCCTGAGCAGGGTGGTAAACATAACTGTGCTCCCCGCATGGCCAGTGAATTTGGAGTAGTGCGATATGTACAATACCCGTTGGCGCAGAGATATAGGAAGGACTATCTGTTCGGAGAAGTACTTGGGGGGGTATGAACGGGTATGCTTCGCTCGTTAAGCTTGTAATTATTTATCAAGCGGCAGTCCAGCTTTTTACCAAGTATGGAGCACAGCTGGGTGGCCGCTTGGTGGTTGAAAATTTCTTCGTCCGTCACAGCGGACAGTGGGTCGACCTCCAGGATACTGACCAGGGGGTCCGAGGTTCTGGCAGTGACGAAGTCGAGGTGATCTTCGTCGTCGATTTGGTCTGCGTCTACAGTGCGTATCCATGCGGCTTCGGTAGAAGATTCCGTCTTTAATACTGGGACTGTGAGATCATGTGAGACGTTAGTTTCACCGTCAGTAGGAATTATGGAGAGGTCATCAGCAAGCTGATTCTTAATTCCTTTTTTATATTCGTTCTAGAAATCCAACTCCAGTAGCCTGAGACGCCACCGTGCCAGTTAGCCGATGACCTCTGTTACTCCCAACAACCACTTAAGTTGTTGATGGTCAGTGTAAAACTGTACATGCTGACCTTCTAAAGAAGGTCGGAGTATCTGGAAGGCCCATATACCAAAGCCAGAAACTTTCGTTCTGTAATGGAGTAGTTTTTCTCCGCTGAAGGAAGCGTTCGAGACCAGTAGCCGATGGGATGGCGCGTCCCATCGTGGTAGGTCTGTAGTAGTACTGCTACAACTTGATATACACACGCATAGGTGTCGATTTTGTATGGAATGTCCCGTCTAGGCAGTCGTAATATCGGGGCTGCCATAATAGTCTTCTTTAGGGAATCATAGGAATTTACTTGAGGTTCGTTAAAGGTCGGTAGGTTAATCGGCTCTCCTTTTTAAGCATTGAATTTAGGGGAGCCGCTATACGTGAGAATTTAGGTACAAAACCGCCTGCCTGTAGATGTTGCATAATCCTAAGAAGGATTTTATATGGGTCTGTGTTTCTGGAATTTTAAACTTAGCCACTGCATCAATTTTTTGTGTCTAACGGCTAGTTTTCCAGGGCTTACCACTTGCCTAAGTAGCCCACTTATGTTTTTAAAGAAGGAAGGACCACTTAGATAATTTTATACTGAAGCCAGCATTTTTTAAACAATTAAAGATCTGGCTTACATATTTTAGATGACGGTCAAAATTATTAGAAAATATTATGATATTATCGAGGTAGACAAGACAGGGTATCCAGCGAAAAAGTGATAAACTTATGTCCACTTTCCTTTGGAATGAAGGGGGTTCAATACAAAATCCAAAGGGCATCTTCGTATGTTGGAAGAAACTTTCGTGGCATTCGAACGCCATTTTACGTTGGTCTTTTTTTCTTTCATTTATTTGGCATTAACCACAGTTGGCATCAAATGTAGAGAAATAGTTTGCATGGCCTAATCTATATAAGCACTCGTCCATGCGAGGTAGTGCATATCTATCTTTCATAGAAAGAAGGTTTAATCATCTGTAGTCAACGCAAAAGCGCTTTGTCCCGTCCGATTTAGGGACTAATAGGACTGGGCTTGCCCATTCGCTCTGAAACGGGACGATGACGCCCATTTTTAGCTGTTCCTGGACCTCGCAGGACTCGGCCTCGCGGCCCCTTAAGCCTGCTTTATAGGGCTGAGACCTAAAGCGACGGCTTTGAAATCATACCTAAATCAAGGATGATTTCGATACGGTGAGACACCGTATCGACCTTGCTTAATTGCCCCATCCACATAGAAGCGAAGGGGGTGAGAAGATTTTTAACTATCGTGTGCTCTCCCCCTGTGAGGTGGAATAGGTCTGCGTTCTCTAACGTGTATGGGCGGTCATTAGTGAGTTATTTCATGGTATTCTCCGGTTCAGGTGCAGCAGATATCCGTTCGAGTACCCCCGGGAGGTACAGGAGGACATCCGGCTGGCTTTGCTTAGTTATCAGGGGTTTTAAAATCCTCTGAGTCCTCTTTGTTGAAGAGAGGTAAGGCTGTAGCTATTGAATCATTAACTACCGTACCATCCCCTCTGCAGGTCCACAAGTACCGTCACAGAGGGGGCCTGTGCATTCTGAAAGTAAGCATGTTGAGACGGGTGTATGAGACGGCGTATGCCGAGTGATGAGGTCCGAGGGTTTTACAGTTTCCCATTTAAAATATTTTCTAAGCGTCCGGGGGCGATCTCAGGTCCGGACGATGTATTTGGAATCACATGTACAATCACGGGGACGGGTAGAGGTTGCCACAACTTGATTTTTGCACAATTGCACCGCAGCCGGTGAGAATTTAGCGATTATGAATTTAAACGGTAAGTATAAGATCGATTGGGCAATGCCGTTTGCGACAGATGTTTGTCAGTTGGTATGTTTCTTTCTTGTAGAAAATTCCCGTCTGATGCAGGACCACGATAACGATGCCTTCGTAGAAGGCCGGATGGTCTTTGTTTTGGCAACGCGTACCCGAAGTTGTGCCGGTTCTTTAACAGGTATCTCCTGTATTTCATGGAGATTCATGCGCAAGGAGGGACTAATCCGTCTCTGTATAGGGACGGTGGTTCCGCCCATTAAATCGCCGACTTGACCGCGGACCCAGATATGGTCCACGTGGTGTTCGATAAACGCAGTGCCTGGTAAATCGTCAGCACTAAGTTGTTTTACAACCACAAATGGTTGGAGACATTTGTAATCAGCTATCTCTACGTAGAGAAAGGCGATACTTAAAGTCTTGAGCGTATGCTTCAAAGCGTATGCTAGCGTAGCTATCTCGCGAGTGGTTTTAAGAGAGTACAGAACCTCTGGATTAAGCGCACCTTCGCGGATAATATTCGGACCCGCTCCTGTGTCAAAAACAGATAAGAAAGGGGTCAGCGAGTGAGTCAAGGGGCCGATGCGCGCAGCGACTTTGTAATTGTAAAGAGACAACTTAAATATAGGGTCGTTACGGTATTTATCTAACGTCAGAGATGGCAGTATACCGTAAGGACGGCTGGCGACATTGAGTATCTCGGCCGGTCGGGCCCAGGCATTGTATTCAGTAGACGGGGGATTTTCTTCGTCCTCGTCCTCGTCGTTTCGTTCCGTCTCCATCTCTTGTTCTGTAGCGTTTAACGTGGTCTGACGGGAGAGGGATAAGTGAAACGGCAATATTACTCTTTTAAAGATAGCCTTCTTATGGCTCAGTGGTAGTGCATTCCAATTCCTGGTGAACAGAGACTTAAATTTTAATTCTTTCTCAAAGTCACCAGAAATTGGCCGCGACTGTGAGCACTCGCGGCTGGGGTGCTCTAGTTCTATATAGCGGGCTCTGTACTGCCAGGTACACGAGAGTCCTGCCAGTCGAGTTGGGAGCGCCGAGGAGGCCTCGTCTCAGGATGACCCCCTAGCTGACCTGGGGGCACGGCCGCGGCCTCCTGGGGCGGTCTGGGTGTCGAGGGAGCAGAAGGAACAGTTCCCTGTGTTGGACCGAACTTCGAGGCATATTCGTAGCATACGCCTCCGAAGTCCCGGTCTTGGCGTCCAGTTTTAGCAGGTCTGAATTGTCTGTGTCTGCATACCTTACTGTGGGACGTTGTGATACGACTTGGACGGAAGGTTCTATGAGTGTCACCGTACGGACCCAGGGGGTTCATTGCGGGTACTCTACGTGCTCCTATACTTAGATGGTACATAGAATTTTGGTAGTTAGTGCCCACTGCTAAAGCGGTTGAAGAGCATCTTCAACAGCAGGGAAGTGTCCTTCGGTAGATTGGAAATAATTTCGGTCGGCCTTCATGGCTGGGATAATTTTTGTGAGGAAGTAAGTAATGCGCTCTTCCTCATTGAAGATATTACCACAATCAGCCGCCTTGTCGTTTAGGCGCTTTCGATAAGAATCTTCACTTCTTCCCCTCGGTTTGAAATATTTTATTAAAATCCGAGAGGGCCTGCTCGAGGTAATATTTATGAGCATACTGTTGTAGAAGCCATTGGATGGCTTGTGGATATTTATAGATGCCGCCGCCGTGCCTCTATTTGTTCGTACAACTAATTTTGGCCCTAATCGATAATAAGTCGGGAAATAAGAGTAGAGCTGCGCCCTAGGTCTGGTCGCACTTCTGTTTAGATGCATTTAAAAAACATTTTTTTTAATTATTTTCCTTCGCCGTGGTGGGGGGGCTAAGGTTGATAGCATACAGTCTTCTACAATTTATCGCATTATATACACCCACCTCTCATCCAAAGGTTTCATATCGTCTTCCAACTTCCTTCAACTTCATCATGGCCTAATCTCTTCAGTTCTTCATTGGCACATTATTAACTTGCGGCAGCATCTCGCGAACTCCTCAGGGAAACGCAGAGAAGACAGGCATGTGATGGACGACGTAAGTGCAGTCGGCGCCGGGGCGGGAGAAGCGCGTATGTCGCGTTTCAACGGCCTCCTGGCCGTGTGGCCGTAGCCTGCTCGCGTTTGGTTCAAGAAGCGAGACTTGTAGAAGTACGGTGTGGATGGAGAGCGACTAGAGATTGCCCGCCTCCGCGAAGCCATCGCAAGGAGCCAAAGTCTTCGAATTTACCCGGCCTCCTTGGATGACGCCTTCTTCTTGCCGGCCATGGGCGACTGAACCAACTTCCGGGCCTGTTATCCTACAGATCGTAAGCTAGTTCCAACTCGGCGGTATGATTTTTAATTATCAAGACATTGGTAGCGATGCAGATAAATCTTCGGCGCATCTTCGTCGTCGCTTCTATGTATTGGCCCTTCATCGTTATGGCTGTTTTATTTCCTGGAGGGACTACGAAATATTTCGTTGGATCACCCGGCACTTCGGGCTCTTGGACGACCACAATGGCCGATCCCTTCGTGGCTTCGAAAACATGTGGGTCTCGCTCGAATTATTATCTCTTGCTCCAATCCTGGCCGGGAAACGAGATTTTTTCAAGGAACAACTCTCGGTTCCGTCTTTTCTCATCTGTCATTTTTTCTCGTCCGTCCGTCTCGAGTTGCTTCGCCGTCCCGGGAGCTGTTTATCAGACTGTAAGTACGGTTTCTTGCAACGAATTGCACATTTTGTAGACTACGAGATGGTGTGGGCTCTGTTCCATTGCTGAATCCTGGAGAGGTGGTAAAACCGACGCATCTCCCTCACCCCAACGATACTGTTCCAGCGGATGAAGACCAAGCTCTTCACCGAGAACCTGAACATGCTTTACAAATACTACGGATTTTCATCCTTCTGTATGGCTCTGGTCGGGATTTAGCAGGCCTTGGGCTTTGTACCCCCTCACCTGAGCCTACATGTGCACCTGTGGGACACCGGTTTGAAACTGTACGTGTCCCTAGACAAAGTGCCTGCCGATAAACCTTACTTAAAATCCCATCGCGCTCACCACCCGTCCTTTATGATCATTCTTTTTGGTAGGTCGCATTTGCTCGAGCCGCCTCGAGTCCCGAGAAAATTCTTGGTGCCGCTGCCACCTCCGTCGCTGCCGCCGCCGCCACTGACTGTTTCGAAGAGGCAATTTTAAGCCTGACCCATTGCGGTGGCTGCTCAACATTGCTGAGCCCTCGGTCCGTCTGGCCCGCTGGCGCATTCGTCTCTCGGAATCGACTTCTCGATAGAGTACAAGAAAGGCCTGTGCAACACACAAGCCGATGCCGTATCCAGGCTTCAAACTAACTCGGAGTTCGTCTTCGACCCGGAAGACGACGCGGTGCTGATGTTTCTCGCGGAAGCGATAGAGGACGATGCCCTGGTGGCTAATGTGGACTCTGTCGAGTCTGACTTCCTTGGGGAAGAGTGGGCAGAACACGATTCCATGCTCGTGAACGAACATGGCTCTTGCGAGCCTCATCAAACAGTACCAGTCACCTGGCCGGAGCTCCTGTCCGAGCAGCTCTCAGACGAGTTGTGTACGCGCTTACGCGCACAGATCAACCGTGGGGAGAAAGCCCCCTTTGCCGAGGACACCCGCAGGTTCCTTGTTCGCACGGTATGCGAGCTACCTCAGCTCGTCATACCCCAATCGCTTCGCGCGAGGTTCCTGAACGCAGGTCACCACGCGTTGCTAGCCGGTCACCCCGGCGGACGTAAGCTCTATTACGTCTTGCGACGTCACCTGTACTGGCCAGCGATGGCCCTGGACTCGTACAACACTGTACGCAACTGCGTCACGTGCGCGAGAAATCGCATTAAGCTGAGGAAGCACTCTTCCCCACTGAAGCTGTTCCCAGCTAGAGCCCCCCTTGAGTATGTTGCCATTGACATACTGGGGGAGCTCATCAAAACGCCACGGGGTCACCGTTTCCTCCTGGTCATCACTGATCGCTATTCGAAACTAACGAAAACCGTGCCCCTCCGGCGGATCACTGCCAACACTATCGCTCACGCGTTTGTGACTCATTGGGTAATGAACTACGGGCCACCGTTATACTTGTTGTCCGACAACGGCAAGCAGTTTACTGCAAAGTTCTTTATGGACGTATGCCGCATCGTTGGCACGAAGAACTACTTTACGACAACCTACCACCCCCAGACTAATGGGCAGGTAGAGCGTTACAACAGCACTCTCGTGCGAGCCATTCGACATTTCGTGTCAGACCATCCCACCGACTGGGACCTCTTCGTCGAACCCGTCACTTTCGCGTACAACACGCAGCCCCATTCATCGACAAAAGTGGCCCCCTTTGAGCTGGTCCTCTCTAACCCTCCCGGCCCCCCGGGGTTACTGTCTGACCCTGCGAAGCGTGAGCTTCCTCCAAAGGAATTCCGTTATCACTGGAAACAGTGGCTGGGTCATCTCATGGAGTCTTCCGACTCAGAGCTGCGCGCAGCTCAACAGCGCTACAAGCGCTCCTTCGACAACCGCGTACGACCGCTCGCGCAAGCTCTGCGTCCTAACGCTTACGCGTTCCTACGCGCAGACCGCCCAGTGACCGACGAGTCGGGTCACCGACATAAGTTAGCTCCCCTGGTGACAGGGCCGTTCCGCATTGACTCCGTCAGCTCCGACGGCCGCACCGTCGTGCTCGACTGTGGTACGCCCGCTCACGCGGTCCTCGAACGCGTGTCACGCGACCGCGTTGTTCCAGCCCCTCGCCCGCCCGGCGAGTCGTGGGCACCATCCGACGCACGCGCGTCTCAAGTGGCCAACCCTCTGGTGTGGCCTGCCCCGGCAGGGTTCAACTTATCTTCCCTCCCGGACGCGCCCGCATCCGGGGTCAACACGCGGTTCCCTGCTGCTCCGCCACCCCACACCTCGGGCAGTACCCAGTCGTCCGGTCTCCCGGTAACGGGCACGTCAGCGGCCCCAGAATCCCCTGTCCCTCGCGGGACTACCAGACCGACCGCTGCAACCACCCCCGCAGACGCGGAACCCCCGGCCTATGCCACGCGTTCCGCGACAGCGGCAACTCCGGAAAGCCCAACGGCGGTTACATCGCCCGCTCCGGACGTCTCGGCAGACGACCCGGCTTACCAACCACAAGCCAGCGATCGCTCGCACCTTCCTGCACCGGCCCCACAGGACGAGTACGTCCTCGACCGTATCGTCGCCCACGAGGTGGGGGACGGGTCAGAACCGACAGTGCCTCGCGGGGCAGTACGCTATCGCGTGCGGTGGTACGGGTACGACCGTTGGGACGACACCTGGCATGCCATCCAGGACCTCCCACGTTCGCACGTACAACGCTACTACCGCAAGCGCAAGCTGCCTCTGCCTCCCGACATGGACCAGGCCGTTGTCGGGTAACCGCACCCAGACCCACCAGTATTGGTATGGGGTATCGTTTATGCCTGTCCTAACGCTATCGCGTAACTACCACGCAGTATGTACCTCGCTGGAAGGGGGAGGGGACTCCGTTTTTGCGTGCGCTCGCCACACACGGCGACTCGCGTCGTTTTCATTTTTTTGGTTACAACCTATCCCACTACAAGCGCAGAGCTACTGCTACTACCACCCCGACGCGAACACGTCACACGCGACCTGCTGGTCACGTCCACCACCGAGGCTCTCACGAGCCACTACCACCACGACTCCTACGAGTCTCCACCTCGACGGCGCTTGACACCCCGGACATATCCGCGCAGCTCGGCCAGGTCACCTTCGACTTCATCTTCCGCGTAACCGGCACTACGCAGAAAGCGCTTGATGAGCTGAAGCTCTTGGGCTGTGTCCACCACAGCAGAAGCCGCGTGAGCGGCAGCGCTTCCAACACCGTCACCCCGACCCCAGTCCGGCTGCCTAGGCACCGGGCTACGCGGAGGCGTACGAGGACGAGGAGTCGCAGGACGAGGAGTCGCCGCACGCGGAGTACCTGGCACGGGAGTGCCCGCTCGCGAGCGAGCAGCGGCCGCAGCTGCACAAGGAAAACGCTCTGGTGAGCCATCATCGTCCCACTCCGGCGACGGAGAACGGTCGTCACGCGGAGCACCAGCTCCCGACCCAGAGGCACCCGGCGGAGCAGTACCACCGGGCGCCCAGCCAAGCGATTGGCTTACAATAGCCGGATGGCCACGCGGATGCCCCTCAGGGATGGTGCGCGAAGCGAGATGCCGCGCCTGAGCGTCGCTCGCTTCCAAACGCTCTCGCGTTACGGGATCGAAATAGAAGAAATCCCCACTCCCGGGCAGGACATTTCCAGGCGAGTGATCGACAGCCCCGTCGGTGGGACGATGCGACCACTCGGCCGGTACTTGAGCCCAATCGGTCCGCTCGATCTCCGTCAGGAAGTCGCGGAGTTCTTCTGCGTTCTCACGCGTGCCGAGTACGCCGCTCAGGTCGAGCTGACGGATGAGTCCGATCAGGACAGGTGACAACGCCCAAAGACGCAAGTTGTCATATGCGTCGAAGAGCACGAACGCCGCCACTCGCGCGGCCCATTCCGTAAGGAAAACGCACCACCACCCTGTCCGGAGACTGTTGAAGAGCGTCGCAGCAACGAAAGAGAGCGAAGACGGGAGCTCCGCATAGCAGCCTCGCGGCACCTCGATGTCCCTCCAAGTCTGTTGGATCCGGATGAACCTGCGCTCACGCGCGTCGTCGTTGAGACAACGAAACTCGATGTGCTGATGCGGAACCAGAAACCCGTACCGGCTACGGTCGCGTCGCTCCGCCCGCGCGTACTCGGAAAAGCTGCGCATGTTCCGCTTGGTCAAGTAGCGGAACTCCAGCGGAAGAAGGGACTGCGTAAGCAGAAGCGCGTTCTGGGAGACCCCAAACCACTCCGACCAGGCGTCGAGATCGCTCCCGCGAATTTGGTTCAACCGGCGAGCATAATCGAACTCGCCGGGATACCGGGCGCCCGGAACGTCGAAATCCCAATTGTACGGGAACAGATACCCGTACAGGTAACGCCGCGCATGACGGTACACCCACCTGGTGTAGTTCGCGCGAGCGTCACTCTCTGACGTCCGTCGCCCGACGCGAAGTTCGTGACGACCAGCGAGCATCACGGTGCGCCACACGCGAGTGTACAGGAAGTCAACTGGAAGGTTACCAGGGACGCACCAGTTCTGCACGTATCGGCTCACGATTGCTGTCTCCAGCACGGCATCAACATGCATCCACGGACCTCGCGAGAGGAGCATAGCAGACGCCGTCGGCTCGGTGTCGCGAATAGAGTCATAGCTCGCAGGCGGAGGGAACGTAACACGGGAAACCGTACTATACACGGCCGCGCGACGATCGATGTCGCCCGTGCAGTTGCGATATCGCTCGCTGTCTTCTTCGCCCGGTTGCCCGGATGCCCCGATGGCGACAACGGCCGCAGAAGGAGCAGCGGCGGCCGGAGGTACCGCGGAAGCGGTGGCACCAGACGTCGCCGTCGCATTTGCCGCAACGGCGGCCGCCGCCGCAGCAGCCGCGCTAGCGGTAGCGGTCCCCACGGAAGGAGAAGCCGCAGCACTTCCGGCCCCGGCCGGAGTGCTCATCGTCGCGACCAAAACCGGCAGCTGCGCTGGCACCGCGTCGCACGACGCCTTGACCTCCGCGCGAGCGGCGCGCATATGGACGGGGTTCGCATCGACCCGGGGCGCATCCACTTTCATGGCAGAAAGAAGCGCGCAGAGCGCGTCAACGGACTCCTTAGTGAAGGAGGTCGGCTCGACCAACGGCGTACGATCAAACGGGAAACCGTCACTTGACCTTGGGGACTCTGGCGAGTCGGCTGGAGAAGCGCGTCGACCCCTCGGGAAGCGCGAAAAGCGCTGCGCGATTCGATGAAGACGGCGCGACCAGTGCGACGAGCTATCACGTTCGCACTCGCGATGGCCCGACGGGGCAGGGCAACGCGCTGGCGTTTGTGCTGTTGTCGCCGGTGACTCGTCGCGATCGGGAAGGCGGCGTCGCGTGAAGTCCACTTGCGTGGTTTCTTGGTATGGCGAAGGAGAACCGTGTGCACGGATCGTGTTGTCACACGAGCGATGTTCCGACTCGTCGTGAAACACGCGACGGCGAATGTTCGACGAAGATCGAATGGGGTTTCGAATTTTCGATTTTGAGTTCATGTCAAGGATTGGATGTTTATCGTATTTGCAATTGCTTGCTTTACACTCTCCTCCAATCACAACCCCACAGGTCCTCGGACAAGAAGCGGCTCGCCGTGGTCGGCTCGAGCCTCAGAGGGGGGTGATGTGGTGCAACACGCTGTCGCGTTCCGTTTGTCAAGACATACAAGTGTCAATTTTCGCGACTGCGGCCGCGCCGATCAACCCTAATTTCTACGCTTGCGCGTTTTTGGAAATTATCCG
>JAVCKV010560951.1:0-10973 GCA_032274145.1 Herpochondria borealis | reverse complement strand
ATGAGGCTTCTGATTCTGAAGAGCAGGCTTCTGGTAGTGAGGACGGTTCGGACCACGAGTAAGAAATTTTTCGGTGCGTAAGGTGTGCTTCCAAATTGAGTCCTTTTAGTGAGACAAAACCGGGAAATAACGCAGTGCACGGAATAAACGGAAATCTATGGATCTATAATTCGAAACAAAACGTCACACAGACTCAACAATTGATATTCAGCAAGACTGCAATATTATTTCATTAATATTCCAATATTACTTTATTATTATTGCAATATTACTACAATATTATTGAAATATTATTGCAATATTATTGCAATACGGCTGCATTATTGCAATATTTATTGCAAAATATTATCTAAGTGCAATAGCTTGCAATTAATTGCGCCCGAGCCCTGGCTCTAGCCAGCTAAATTTACCCAAAGCTCCATCGAAACCGCGGCTGTCTCACGAGGCCGCGGGGCTGCTTGTGTCACACCCGGGCCAACTTATGACTCGCCCAAGTTCAAGCCACCACGATTCTCTCAGACCGTCTGGCAGGACCCGCATGTACCTGGATTTACAGAGGCTTTCTACTGCTGTTTAGAACTGGGGCACCCCAGCCGCTAGTACCCACAGCCGCGCCCCAACTCTGGTGAACTTTAAATGGAGTCAAAATTTCGGTGTATGGTCACCAGGAATTTTGGACGCCATCCCACTGAGCCATACAAATGCTCTCTTTAAAATAGGGATATTATCGTTCCACTAATCACTCTTTCTTTCTACCTTGTTCCACCCCACAGCCCAAGCGGTATAGGCGGAAAATAATGAAGAGGAAGAAATTACTCCAGCTACTGCGGACCTGACGTGGCTTTACTTATGGAGAAACTAAATGTCGTCAGCCGACCTTACGGCATACTCCCATCCATGACGTTCGCACGGAACCTTCGAGAACCTACATGTAAATTATCACTTTGTAAAGAAATGATAGAGGCCCGTATCGGTACCTCCTCTACCTCACATAAACCCCCTCTTTCTTATCTTTTTTTACACAGGAGCGGTTTATAGCATAATACGCACAGGCAAGTTTATCCCAGAGGTTCTGTTCCTCTCAAAATACCATTCTGGAGAAAGCTACTTAAGCTTCTGCTTTGCAGCATACTCTCGAGACTCTAGGTATAGCCTAATTCTACGTATAGATAGCTGGTTATAAATGTTGCCAACCATTTGTCGTTCTAAAAAAACCTAGTTCTGACGTCCTACTACGCACTACATTTAAAGATGACGCCGTGGACCTCATCTGATTCCGACGACAAGTGATTGAAAAGAAGAGCCATTTTTATGGACGGTACCACCGTTACCATACAGAGACGGCTGAGCGCGTCTCTCTAAAAGAATCTCCAGAAAACAAAGGAGTTCCCTGTCAAAAAAATTGAACCCCTAAGGGTGCGGGTTAAATGAAACAGAGAATAGTACCGTTTTCGGAAGGAACGGTTACATTGCTCCTTTCTCATTTGATTACCCTCCTATTGAAAATAAAACAGAGCTTTGAAAGAAATACTTATATCGCAAATGGCACAGATAATTCCGTTTTATACGTAATGCATAAAATTTAAATTGGAAATTTCTCATCGGCCGCGGTGCACTTGCGTAAAAAAGAAAATTTTCGTAGTTTGCAACCCCTGCCCCTTTAAGCGCAAATGTGATTCCAATAATTCGTCCGTGCCTTTTTTTAGCCGCGGAAGCTTAATAAAGTAAAGGTAAAAGGGAATATGTAAAACACCTCTCTGATGTAATGAACCTTCATACCCCGTCTCGTACAAACGTCCAACCCTGACTAATTTCAGACTGCACAGGCCTCTTGTTTTACGGATCCTCCAAACACTGCAGAGGTGTTTTATACAGTAGGTACCTTACGCACGAGCTAGATTTTTCCATTCTGTATTTTTGATGACCTAGAGGATTTCAAATTTCTATCAGTCCGGATAAACCAGCTTGGTGTACTCCCGTGGCCCCTAGGGTACTACTAGGGAGAATATTAGAGGCGCCGGAACCATAGAATACGTTAAAATCGCTCACGCCGGACCGTCCTTATTAATTCTAAGGCGCAACATTTAACCCACCTAACATTGGAGGAGCACAAAAACGTCAAGAATATTCTTACCCTCTTTGCGTCCATGTGGACGGAAAAATAAGAGAAGATAGAAGCGGCGTCTCACCGTATCGGCATCATAACTAAATCCCGCCCCTTCAGCCCATAGCAGTACAAGAAATAGTTGAGGGAAAGAGAAGCGCAATCCTACGAGGTCCAGAGACAACAAAATAATTTATTTTAATTGTCCCGCCTCAGAGGGATTTGGCTGGTCCAGTTTTGTTGGTCGTAATAAAATTTGACAAAAAGCCTGTGTTGACTGCAGAATGTTGCAAATTCGCCTAGAAGGAGATATCTATCCACTGCCTCGGATGGAAGAGTTTTTGGATACCTTCGGCACAGCTAAATATTTCTCTTCATTTGACGCCAGCTGCAGCTTTTTTAAGCTAAAGTTTAGAGAACAGGACCAACATAAAACGGCATTATTATGCAGGAAGGTTTCTAACAGTTTACTAGAATGCTTATTTTACTGTGTGATTTTCCTGCTACATTCCAAAAGATAAGTGATATTATTCTATCAGTTTTTAGCTGGGAGACCTATGTAGTTTACCTATGTAGTATACCTCGATTATTTTATGGTATTTTCTAATAATTTGGACGACCATCTAAAACATGTAAGCTAGGTCGTAAACTGTTTAATAAATTCTAGCTTCACTTTAATATTATGTAAGTTTTCCTTCTTCAAAAATGAAGTGGACTACTAAGATCACGTAGTGAGCCCTGCTAAACTAGCTTTTGCACAGAATACGATTGAGGCAATGGCTAGTTTAAAATAAAAGAAACGCAGACCCACATAAAATCCTTCCTAGGATTATGTATTGTCAATGGGCGCATTGTACCGAACTTCTCAAAAACAAAGGCTCCTTTTAAAGCAATCCTAAAAAAGAGAGCCGGTGAAACTGCGTTCGTTAAACGAAACTTAAAGAGCTCGATACTATGCTTTAAAAAAGCTTCTGACACGGTGGCGTCTCAGACTCCTAGCATTCGATCTCTCCATCGAAAATAAATATGGCATAAAAAATTAGCTTGCTGACGCCCTTTCCAGGATCCCAACAGACGAGGAAACAACAATATTAACCGCACTAACCGTCCCAGTGCTTCAAACGGAACAGTCTATACAAGACACATGGCTTCGTACATTATACGAGGAACTTGTCAACGAAGAAGATCATCTCGAATTAGTCACAGCCCGACAGACGGACCTTTCTAGTCAATACCGTAGATTCCGACCCACTATTCGCCTTGAAGGACGAAACAAAAATCACTCGCCAAGTGGCCAAAAAACAGTCTTTTATTCTTAATAAACAGCTGAACCGCTACTTGGTAAATATTTAAAAGGTGAACGAGCGATACAGACTCGTTCATATCTCTCCAAAGGGCTTCTTGGAACAGATAGTATTTCGTAAACATCTATTCCAGTGGGTACTGTAAATATCCCCGTCCTACGATCTGAAAGAGGCACATAGTTTAAGTCTTAATTCCGCCTGTGACACAATGGGTTTCCGGCAGGCATTGATGTCTGCCTACCAATTCAAGGCGAATTACTAAGAAAAACATTTTAACCATAGATTACTTACGCACCTACGCGTATTCTTTACAGAAAATGGCTGTGACTAGGACCAGTTTATAAATTATGTAGCCCATGGCTAAAGTATCACGTTGCACCGCGCAACTGATTGTACTCCATTCCAGCGCATGCTGACGTTTCCACCACCGTCCCTGTCCCTGAAAAATGCATAGAAGGTGGATCACACGGATTTAAATAAGTAGATGGGTAATATTTTCTTTGTAAGGCCAAAGAGCTTGATGGACATCGCGACGGCCAATTAATAATTAGCACAGGACCGTCATAAACGCGATTCTGATGCTATGGTCCCAATACTCGCTGTTTCAAAGTCGGTGAAGCCGTTTTAGTACGTCTAGAGGCTGGAATGCTCGGTGATTAAGATCATAAGCTACTCTCTAAAGTAAAAGTTAGCGTATTTAAATGCGTCTTACCCGAGGCACGGTACGCTGTGTTGCGCTTCGACCACAGCAAAGACGACAATGCAGTTTCCTTCAGTCGCCTAGTAAAGATCTCTATTTGCACTGACCAGCTACAACAGCACGGGAAACTCCTCAAAAAGTAAACTAGCCCGCTCAGAATGGAACTCCCTTACCGATACGTTAGTAAAGTCTGCATCTATACACGAGCCTGTGGAAGACTCACTACAGCAAAAGTCCCTATTGGCCTTACAAAACATTAGTAACCCTACCGTCAAAGCACTTCGCCGATCTCCCCAGTTTTAAAACGGAAATCCCATTGATTTCAAAACTCTCTAGTGCGACGCACAGTACTTGCACCTATAAAGAGGACATTTTATATTCTCTTTTGAAAAAAATGCAGAAACATATTTTAGCCCAAGTAAAGCCGTTTTACATGTCTTCTCTTTTCCTTCCCTTCTTATTCCTTCTATTAATAACCCTGGGCTTTTTGCGCCCTCTTGCCGGAAGCGCATTAAGAAGGTCGGCGACGCCCGCTCTGCTACACATGTCTGACGTCCCCGTAAGTACTTTTTATCCGCCTAGATTTAAGCTCTTTCAATTTTTCTCTTGTGTGCATGCGACGTGAGTGAGCTCCTGCGCGGCACTAAAGACTCATTTTCAGGTACATTGTATGTTAGCGAGGAAAACTCGTCCGTTATGGAGGTGGAAAAATTAATATTTTCTGTAGCGCCCCAGTACTGGAATTTTTTAAAACGCACAAAATTAGTGCCTGAGTTGTACAAATTTACGGAAACGCGGAAGAAGAGAAAGCGAGATACAGATAGGTGCTTGGCGGAGATATTCTAGCGGCTGAGATTGGGGCGTGGAGGTTTTGCAGGTTTTGAGGTGTTGTTTGCGCATGGCGATTAAATATTTAAGCGGTGTGGGTTCGAGGTCCGGTCTACATTTGAAACGGATTTGAGCTACTCCTTTTCTCAAACATGATGTCATTTTTTCCTTTATCCAGCGGTTGTCACAAGCGTACAAGTTTGAAGTTCAGAGATGTATCTTTTGAAATGTATATTAGACCTGGTCCCGAAACGCTCGTTAAGCTCCCTAGAAAAATATGCTGAACGGCCACACCACAAATACATCCATCAGTGCCGAGTTGAATTTAAAATGGAGTAAATTACGCAGATAGAAACAGACACGCGATATCTCTCCAGCAGCAGTAAGTAGGATAATTCACTCTTCTCATCAATGGGGTTTTTGGGTGAAAAATTACTCGCTTTTATACCACGGAGGTGTGCCTCAATAAATTCAGTCGAAAAATATGAGAGGCGAAGAATGGGATCGGGATAATCTTTCCCAGATGAGAATTAATATGGCTTGAAGTGCTTCTGTGCTTTACAAGGCAACCAAAAGTCAATTTTCCAAAAAGCCGTCCAACGAAACGAAAACGCGCTGCTTAATATTTTAGCTGAAATATCTATCATTCGCAAAGATGGGACTGAGGAAGGAAAGGTAAGAAAGAGAAGTAATTACATAAAATTTTCATATTTCATTGAAAGATCAAGGGAAAGAGGTGAGGTAACTATCTCTTTAAAGATGGTATGCAGATGGCCACAACGCATAATCATCTGGGCATTCCAAATTACGTACTCCCGCTTTGACTTGCTCTGAATGATTATCCAACAAGCTGGCGGAAATTAGCAGCGTGCTATCAAGAAATGGCCCGCTTACACCATTCAGGATCACTGCCGTACCGGTGTTTCTCATGCGACCGCCTGATTTACGAATATGTGTACGAGATTTTCTATCTACGCGTGGAGGAGCTTTCTGAAACTCATATTGCTGATGTTGCGGCTCGCGTAGGTTTTGGAGGCTCTTATGCAGTCGCAGCGTATTAATTCGTCTGGGTAAGTCTTGTGTGGTCTTTTGGTCCAAGTTGACAGAAAAGAGGTGGAGTATCACACACACCAACAAACGGGAATGTGTAAAAGATAGTGCTAGTGTAGCACTGAAGTTAGTTTAGGTAGCAAGTGATCCCGTGAAAGGGGCCTGGTTGTCTTTCGGTCTGCACCTACAGTAGGTATGGGACTCAGGTACGGTGTAAGGATATCTGGGAGACTGCGGAGAGTCTAAAGAGAACGCGGAGCGCTCTGTAAGGTAGCAAGGAGAATCAGCAAAAAAGCTGGTGCTGAGACGGGAAGGAGGGAGAGTGGTAGAGATGGGGCGGTCGCGCTCACTGGCGACCGAGGACTACGGGGAAAGACGCGCTCCGAGCGCCTTTGGGACAGGGACGGTGGTGAGACGCGGCGTGTAGCTCACGTGGAGGGGAAGGACTGGGACAGATGATTCTGTTGCCCTCAGGGGCGACGGGATAGCAGGACCTTGAGACAGCACACTCCGCGCTATGAGACGGGGGGGTGCACACAACTGGTGCGGGACAGGAGAAGAGGGTAAATTCGGGACGCGGCGCTACAGCACGCGTGGGAAACCGCTCCTTAGGGAAGGGGGAGTCGCACGCACTGGCGACTGGGACGGGAGGACGAACGGCCGGTTAGACAACGCGCGCTCACGTTGTTGAGATGGTCCAGGGGTCCGATTGTGCACCTTACTAGACAAAACTGGGAGCAACTAAGTACGGCTGAAGCTTGGTAGATCCGGGATGCGGCTCTTCAGATCGCACAGGGAAGAGCTCCGGAGAAGTTTTTCGTTTATGCAGGTGGTCGCCATGAGACGCGAAAGAACTCTTAAATACTATAGCACACCGTAAAAGAAGTGTAGTCTAACCTATATAATAGTCTACGTTGTACAGTACTAACACGAAAGGGTTGTGATAAGACGTGGAATAGGTCGCATTAGGGAAGCTACCGTATATTATGGTCAGAGAGCTACACCGTGGCTCGTGACTATGGGTGAGACGGGAGACGCGGTTAGCCGAATGGTGTGAATTGGAGAATAATCCGAATTAACTGAGGGATTAATTCAAGAAAATCCAATTCAGCCCTTTTAGGTAACTAGGTGTCTCAGAATTAGTCGTAAGGTAGTATTTATTATTCAACAAGAGGCATCCAAAAACTCATCACGAGATGCGCACGTCTTCGACCAGAAGGTCTCCCCTGAAGGAGTAGGAATGAAAGTTGCAGAAGGCGATGTTATAGTACCATTCTAAATGCTTAGCAGAAAATACTCTACAGCTTTCTGGATCTCAGGGGAAGAACTAGGACCAGTCGAAGCACTCTAATACTCCCCAAGAATTAATTTAATGTCTGGATCGTGCGGGCAGCGCTTCCCGACAGCGATCGGGACTTGCGCCGGGATTTTCGATTCCACTGGGACGACCGAAATGTTTTCCGCGGTAGTATTGAAATCGAAATTTGAAACGCGTACAGTCAATGCGAAGCATTGGAGTTGAAAGCAGGTGCAGGTAAAAACATTAAGGCGTTCTGGCGTTTGTGTTCAGAATTCGGCGGGCTATTAGCGGCCCTATGGGTTAGTAAACTCGATCCTATAATAGCTGGGCGCCACGGCGAGGATATTAAAGCATTGGAGGCAATGCTCAATTTTTGATAAAATAAGATACGCCCGGCTGTATGATGGCGGCGGTGAGATATTAATTAGCTGCGCTTCTTTCTTGGCCTTCATGCGAAGGATGGCGAACTTAAATCGTTAAAATATAAACACAAAGTACAAGGGGGTTAGAAATGGTCGGTTGGCCGTTTTTGATACGCTTTGCTTTGGAAGAACGACGTTCTTATCATTCTATCTAATATCAGCCCCCCCCCCTCCCTCCATAACTATCAGGCTTGTTGCTGAGAAAAGATTGTTGTTTTTGTTGAGCTGCAGCCTGTCAAGAGAAGGTGTTTCGTCTAGCGGCGTGATTATTTCCATGACGTTGCTTCTATTGACGTGCTGTGATATATCAATATTTGCCTTCTTCAGAAATTTCTTGCGTGGTTCCAAAGTCAAGTTAGGGTAGTCGGACCACTGATAGTCGAAACCTAATGGCCTGTCGTAGGCCAGAAGATGGAACTGATCCTTTCATGTTTATAGTCAGTGCCATCCAATGTGACCTTTGCCCGAAGTTCTTCAGGCTTCTTTTCATGAACTGCGGACGGACCGACGCCTGTCAGAAGCATTGCTCGTTCAACCCGGTCACTGCGAATCTTATACGTGATGAAATCACAGGTAACGGTTCACCGTTCACTGTTTGTCACCGAGAATACGCCGTGGTATTTTCCTTATGCTTGGTACCCAACATCAGGGGTACATACTTTAATAAGCGGCTATCACTGCAAGCCACTATCCTTCAGCAGCTGTGATCGTAGCCTGTAGTTTTAACCATTCGTCCGCGATTTCTACGGCTAGCGTATACGCATCCGAGCGCTTAATTAGGACAATTTCAGGGCATTTTACCGCCTAGAATCAACAGGATGTGCCGGAATCCAATCTCTTTTCTGGGAGACCCATGAGAACTTTCGTTGCTGCTTTATGCAGGGTGAAAGTAGCTGCGAATATGTGAATTGGTCGACCTCGGCGCTATAACTGCTTCGCCTGTTCACGTGCATAATGCGATTGATTCGATATTTTCCGGCCACATTCACAGCCATTAGAGGGCAGTAGTACGGTTGAGATTAAGGATGTTATCGGGCGGGAGTTTTTAAATTTTTTGGCTATCGGGATAGGTTTCAAAGCTGGTTGGGATGTTTTAGGTCGGGACAGTCAAGTCCTTGACTTCGGCGTCGGACGGGCGCCAGGAAACAAAAATCCGAAACCGGGCGGGAAAACACAAAAAGAATTTAAAAATTGGTCGGGGAAGATAGGGACCCGTGGAAAATTTTAATTTGTAATAAAAACTAAAGAAGGAGAAGACAGATGGGTCAGGATTATTCGTGGTAAAAACTTAAGGGTAATGAAGAAGGTATGTTGGGAAAATGTAAGTGATTTGTGCACGAGGTATTCTGCACATCTCACAGATGACAGAATTTATCCAAAAAACTATATTTAGCGCGCTTTGAGAATTTTGCATGATACGACAACGACGGATAATTTTATAGAATTTAATTTTCCCCAGCTCTAACCACCAAATGAAATCAAATAATAATACTATTAATTCGCCTGCCCACATTTCACAGCCAAAAAACGTTTATTTAAAATTCAGGCCTTTCGACTAGTGATAAATCTGAGGAGTTAAAAAATTAGTTACCTTTTTTTATTCGGGTGCAACTTAGCCCTGCCTTTCTGCCAATTTCAAACCGTGATAATTTTTCATAACCCTCTCGACATCATTTCGAAATTATGGTATCACAATCTACAGGGATGCTTCGTGATTCGTGATTTCCGAAGCTTTCACGTACATACTTCGAAAATTCGCGGGTGTCCATTAAAAATGTGTCGGGCGGGACACACTTTCCTTTTTCAGTAGATTCATCGAGCTTGTGGTACTTTCAGGTACTGAACCGGAACATCCCGTACGGAAGGATCCTAGCATAAGTAAAACTTATGACCGGAACTACCGTACCCGTTCCAATCTCAGTATCACATTGGTCTCCCCGCCTAGAAGACGTATCTTCTACGCAATATTCAACCGTTCAACCAAGGAGCAATGGAAAGAGCGAAACTGAAACCAGCTTCAAGAATTCTTATCAACCATGAGCGAACAAGCGGACAACTCTTTCCATACGCGCTCCAAGTCTAAAAATTGCACTGAAAATATGTACTGCCTTGAGAAATTACTTCGGATAAGAGAAAACTTCGACTGCAAAAGCCTTCCGGACTCGACCTTTCTACTGAATGGGGTAGACTGAAAAACTCAGGGCAATCGTCTGATCAGGCAACCGAATACCGTCATCCAAAGCTCGACATGATGTGGACAAAAGGATCGCTGCCATATCCGGAATCGACAGCGCCTCCGGTTACACGATACCTTTCGTCTCATCAGACTCAAAGGAGCGAGAAAGTCGAAAATAAGAAGCCCATAGCAGGAGTAATAGACACATCCTATTTTTCCTGGACAGTCCAGCAGTTCCTTGGAAACGTCTCGGAGGACTTAAAAGTAACTTCCTGCTATAATCGTCTGCATATTTTATGATAATTGCTGAGGTCGATGGCGGACTACCCGTCGGGAACACGGAACCCATAAAATCTGGCGACCACCCGCCATGTAACGAGTCATCCATACGTATCAAGTAATAGCGGGCACGAAATGAGAAATAATCAGCCATCCCAGTCCTGAAACCTCAAGTGTATCAAGCACTACCCGTAAAGAGGGGGACAGAATCGAAGAGAAAGGCAGGGAAACTCATGATCCGGTTTAAAATATGGCTCATCTGCCGGCGCACCTCGTAACAGAGACGGAACGAAATTCCAGAAGCAATATTTACGAAATCTCCAGTGCATTGGACCTAGGTATTTAGGTACGTGACCTCGTACAATTAACCACATTGGAATGTCTATCAGAGTTCGAAAAAGTCACCCTAGTCGCCATACAGGTGACTGATAGCCAGAATTTCCAGACGGCCTTATGGGAGGTGAATAAGTAGTTGTGCACCCTCGTGCCCCTGTTCGTACTCCAGGCGGTCCGCAGGCTCAAATAGGACAAAACGCCACGGGACAACGAGGATCGCATCCATGCCGGGTAATACACATACGCGAAAGAGCCGCCCCACCAGAAACCGAGTATTCTGGATACGAATCGTTTATGGCGCCCAAACTCCGTAAGGCTAAATTTCGAAAGGGGAAAATTGTCGTGATATTGTTATCTCCGGTACGGTTCGTCGCCATCACACAGTGGTATGGCGCTTGTTACCGGGCGTTCCAGTGGGGTGCATTGAGTTTCTACACATGCAATACACCCGGAGCAGTTGCACTGCCGGCGCAT
>JAVCKV010560950.1:0-29938 GCA_032274145.1 Herpochondria borealis | reverse complement strand
GTACGTCGCAGCCAAATTGCTGTTCCCTTCGATCCACTGCCACATTGTTTTCATGGCAAATCCAGGACAGTCCTGCAAAGTAGTATCACGAGCTCGAATCTTCACGTAGAACCACTCATCGCCACTTTCATTGGCCATTTTTTGTGCATTTTCCTGGAATGCCGTCCACTCAAAGTTGTTTAATGTTGTCTTTGGAGCAGTAGCTAGAATCTCGAGAAGTCCAGCCTTTTTCACATGGAACACAATCGCCATGCTTCCATTTAACACAAGCTTCCTATCTTTGCTATCCACCCAAAGCTGAGGTGGCAACATGAACAGAGAAGGAACGACACCTGAAGCGTCGGTCACTCTGGGACTGTTTGCAAATTCCCAACGATTCCCGTGTTTCAAGAAATCAATCAGGACCTGAAGCGGCATTTTATTGTTTGTGTCACCTCGGGTCCAATACGACTCAGTCCTAATCTCACCGAACAACGTAGTTGGAAGAGACACTTTAATCAGTCCAACAGAATAGCTTCCCTTCTGTTTCTTTGTTTGGCTTTTTTGGTCCTTGCATTTGTGGCCACAAAAGGCAAAGCCATAGACTGTCACAACCGGCAGCCCGAGCTTCGTGCGAAGCCAAAAGACGATTGCGTAGAGATTCAGTACGCACTGAACAGTTGCTGTTTTCTTCAAGTATTTTGGGCCGTGTTTGAACTCGCCGAACATGAGGCAGTACCGCTGGATAATTTTTTGTGAATAGTCAAGCTCATCTTGGTTTCCTTGCTCGCTTGTTCCTGGTTCGAATCGAATGACGGTCGCATCTGGTAGCGAGGTGGTTGTCACAGGAAGGCCCCGGGCAATTCTTCTCAGTTGAGGACAGGATTGATCCATCCCAATGGTCGATGTGAGGAATTCATTTATAACGTTGTCCGGGGTATCTTCTTTGTATGTTGCAGGGTCGTCGCCACCACTCGCCGACGCCGGGAAGACAATGGAGTGATGATTTTGGAGCTCTTGATAAACTTCATCTCGCAAATCATTTTCATTTATATCTATGGCTTGGAGAGCATTCATCAATTGTTGGTTGATGCTGTAGGAGTCGCGTCGCTGGCACGTTTCCGCGTCAGCCCCATGCGAAAAGAACGTTGCTTGACTAGTTTGTTTTGGATGGATGTGAGCGGGCAGTTCCTCCACTAAACTGGAACTCTGACTAGCCCAGACAACTCCAGCAATAATAGGAGCAGGGGATGGGTCCTTTTTCAAGCGCTTGGTTACAGGAGCATAGTCTGCCATAGTAGGAATATACACAGCACAGTGAGTATCTGGACAAAGCGTTGGAAAAGGCGAATGATAGTGACGACAATGATGTTGAAATCGATCAGATGTGGCGGATTTGGACAAATATTGGGAGCATCCGGTACGAATCGACATTTGAGAGCCCAGCTTGCCCAGTATTGGCGCAGAGAAATGTCAAAATTAAGTCACTCCATGAGTTGTTTTGTACGGCAGAGGGCATGTTGTCTTGTCTTTAAATCACCACGACAACACCAAAACTCTTCCAACTACGGATTATACGAGATTATTGGTAGTCATGGTATGCGATCAAATAGGCCGTTTTGTCGTCCAGCCGTTCCAATTCGGCCGCATGATTTGGTGTCGGAAAATTACTACCTGGAGGCTTCATCGTGACCATCACTCAACAACAACAGATCAAGTAATTTTCTATTATTAAGTAGCTATGTGTAGTAGAAACTGCGCTTGTGTACCTGCTAGCTACGAGAGGTACGACCGGAAACCACCGTTCGAGACGATGGGCGGCTAGATGATATTGATTGAATCGTACATGATGTTTGTGGATTGCCCCAGGAAGCTCGCCAAAGATAAATTCATGCGAGAGGAGAAACGTCCGAGGTAGTTGAAGATGGTAGCGAAGCAATGTTATTTTAGACTCTATTGTAATTTTGGATCAAGGTTTCAGTTCCGTGGATGACTTACTAGATGTAGAGGTTTTGTTCCGACAACCAGCAGGGGGGACTCAAAAAGGAACATTTGAATATAATTTAGTAAATAATGATTACACTGTAAACACTCAAATTGAGAACTGGAAATTAGCCCCTTTTAAACCTTATGTAACTTCAGGTATTCAATTGAGTGAATTTAATGGGAGTGTATTTGCAGATTTAAATATTACAGGTAATGCCACTACGGATTTTATCAAAAGTCAAGGGCAAGTAACTGTGGATGATTTTAAAATAATAGATCCTGAAAACAAACCTTTGGTAAGTGTTGGGAAATTTTTTATGGATATTAAGCAAATTAATAGTCAGGAAAACATTTATGATTTTAATGATATTTTGGTGGACAATTCCTATGTGTCATTTGAGTATTTACCCAACGGAGATAATTTCAGTAAATGGTTAGTAACTTCAAATTCATCAGCAAATAATGCTTCCGCAGAAAAAAAAGCCCAAACGGACTATTATGTAAGTCCTCTCACAAGTCGCCACAACAACAAATACAGAGGGTGTTCCGCAAGCTGCGGTCGCCGATAATGGGAAGTGAGAGGCTCTGACATTGCGATCATAACCTTCAACTCGACCGAAAGGTCAACCTTCAGACACTTTCACTGAAGGGCTACATTTTATCATGTTCGTATTGTCTATTGCTTTGTACATACACACCAACCACTTGCCCCCTGTACAAAAATCTCAAAGAAAATACCTTCTGTACATTTATTTCAAGAAATCACGAGAGCCACCTCCTATCTATCTCCTATGCCGCAGTTGGCCACCTAAAAATCTCAAAGAAAATCCCTTCTGTACATTTCAAGAAATCACGAGAGAGCCACCTCCTATCTATCTCCTATGCCGCAGTTGGCCTCGTCAAAACAGCACTACTCTTACACGGTACCTTTTTAAAGCATTATCTACTAGCTTGCATCAATAGCTCTGTACAGTATATTTAGAAGAGTCTACTAATAGAGAAGAGTACTCCGAGTAGCAAAAATCCATTCGTTCTGTCAGTTCATTCATACGAGCTGGCGTCAGGTTGGACTTTTCACCCCGAACCGTGGCCTTATACAACCGACGCTGGTGCTAGAAAGGCCATTTATGCAGGGAATGATGTGGCGGTTTTATCACCAACAGGAAGTGGAAAAACATTGGCTTTTTTATTGCCCATTATTGAGCGATTGGATCCAAATATATCGGAAGTTCAGGCACTTGTTTTGGTGCCTTCCCGCGAGCTTGCAATGCAGATTGAGCAAGTTGCACGAAAATTGGGTTCGGGATTCAAAATTAATGCGGTCTACGGCGGCCGTTCAGGTGCGTTGGATAAAGCAGACCTGAAACACCGACCGGCGCTATTGATAGGAACACCGGGGCGAATAGCTGATCGCTTTCGCCGTGACGATATCGATTTAACCCGCATCAAAACGCTGGTTTTAGATGAATTTGATAAGTCGCTTGAAGTGGGCTTTGAGCGCGAGATGTCTGAGATTGTTCGAAGTTTAGGAGTGGTGGAACAGCGCGTTCTAACGTCAGCAACTGACGCAGTGGCAATACCAAAATTTTTGGGTTTAAACGACCCGTTAACGATCGACTATTTGAACCAGCACCGTCCCCAGTTAACGGTGAAGACCATTGCATCGCCTGTAGGGAAACGATTAGAAACCCTACGCTCAACAGTTGATGCATTAAAAGGACAGCCGGGTATTATAGATTCGCGCCGAGAGCACCCTCAATCGCCACGCCGGTCTTAAAACGGAATCCGATATCGCCGGCGTTACCAATTGGCATTTGAAAATCAACATCTCCAGGTCTATGGAACCGATCCCAGTGATGGTCGCGTTACGGTAATCATGTTCATAGCAGTTGGTGACTGTGTTGTTGCTGTGATTATTGGTTTCGCTTTCTGTGGCACTGATCCCAGTGATGGTCGCGTTACGGTAATCATTTTAATGGCAGACGGTGATTGAGTTGTTGCTATGATTGTTGGTTTTGCGATCGATCCTGACGATGGAGGTGATACTGTAATCATTTTTGTTGGTGAACCTGATTGTTGTGTTTTTGCTGTCAGTTTCCCCGTCAGGAGTAATGATCAGCACAATCACAATCAAAAGAACTGGAAATGCGACCACCCATTTGCTCAGTGTTGTAAATCCACAAAGCAATGTGACCACGGCGCAGGCGAGACCAAGCCAACTTGTGTTCGAAAAGTATTTGGAAATCATACTGAAAGGCAACTATACCAAGGGACGAGGCAATGGGCGGGGCTGGACGGACGATGCGGTCAGCAGCGGTCCAATGCCAACTCCTTTTCGGGTTACGCCCAGTTTGCAAAAAGAGAACAGAGACCACCGACATCTCCAAATGCACCCTCACCGCATGAGGCTTGCATATCACTTACCGTACTATTCCTTCGCTCCCCTGCCAATACCTCCGTCGCCATGGCAGCACTGGTAATAAGAGATTGGGAAGGGCGATTTGTGAGAGCCTGTGGAATCGACTTTGTGGCAGCAGTTGCCGGCGCGCAAATGCTGTAGAACCAAGTAGAAGTTGTACAAACAGAGGCACACCGTAGACGAAAGAGCTGGGAGGCGGGAAACTGTGAGACGCAGCAGGAGAATGGCGAAGCATGTGCGTCCCGATTGAAAATTATCGGTAAATAACCGTCATCCAGCCTTTCCGTTGTTCTTGAACACTTCAAGGCAAATGGGACACACGACTCCTTGAGCATTGCATTCATCGTCATCAGGACATTTGAACTTCTTCTGATGCTCAGCCTTGTGCTTCTTCAACACGGCCAGGCTGGTTTTGCGCTTCTTCTCATTCCAACACTCCAACGCGTCAGCCTGATGCTGAATCACGGTCACTTGCGCAACCGCGCAACACTAGAAAAGACAAAGTTGGAAACAAGAGGGAATCAAGGGTCCTTGTGTTTGTCTTCAAGAGCAGAGCTTCCAATGTGGTGTCGATCGATCGATCGCAGGCTCCATCGCTGCTGCTATGCATGTTGCCTGCCTGTCACTTCAAGACACACTGTCAGAAGGAGTGTCAGATTGGCTAACCGGACGAAAATGAGAAGAAACACAAGCACTGGCGATGTGCCGCTCGACATGGTTCATTCGTTTCCGTACTACTGACAGATTGGATTTCTTGGTTTGTTTGACGCCGCTTCATAAGAATGTGACGACGTAGTGAAACCTGAGTACTGCACAAGTTTCTGGACAATTGACCCGGGAATTTGTCAAACCGTCAAAACTATACGTGCAACTTCTGACGAAGAGCCTAATAATGATATCGGAACTTGGTAGAATGGTGAACGAGGTTACTACCACTGCAATCTGAGCGCTACAGTTGTTAATAAAATAAAGCTAAGAACACTGTACAAGAACTGACTGTGGACATGGAGCAACATTCTCATTCTGTATCTGTCACCGCTTCGGGCTCCAATTCCGTAGAAACCCCCTTCGGCACTTTGGGTTGGACTGCTGATATGGTTGGCTCCATCATTTCACGAAACCACACGCGGAATTTTTCGAGGTTGTTCTTCGGCATTGGCATATCGCACTTTTTCTTTGGAGTGCGAAACGACACTGCAAGAATTCTGGTTCCAACCTGGACTTCTATGCGATTTTTCGCGCCTTTTGAAAGGCGGTCTGAAAGGAGTTCTGCAAACTTTTGCAGGCCCTTAAAGGAGTATCCGGCGGACCCCTGTCTGGGTTCAAATTCCGCCGTTCCATCCTTGGCCAACGCAACTCCCAAAGAATTCCACCATTCACGTATTTTGTCATTCTTCTCTTTCTTCTTGAAGTGTTTGCATTGGATACAAACCAACGTAGCCGTCTTGGTCGCCGTGTTCACTAGAAGAGCGAGCACATCACCACCTTGGGCACTCGGAGTTCCCTGATCAAACACAACACAGTACAGATGCTCTTTTCCAATCTCATTGTTGAACCTTCTTCTCTTGGGAGGATTTTCAGTTGCTAAATCAGGATCAGGCTTTCCTTGCAGAACATCCTTTATAGCTTCAATGGCAGGCTCGTCCACGAGCTCTGTATTCATCTGCTCCTCAAGCACCCTCGCCAGATTATCCAAGACACCTTGATCAACAGGATTCTTGTTGTTCTTGGGGGGCCAGGCATGTTGGAGCACGACATGGCGTGTCCTGTATCCTTGCACTTGCTGGTATCGCATGTAATGCAGGGATGTCATTTCCTCGAATTCATCTCCAAATGCTGGTCGCAACTCACGTGTCAAACCAAAGCAAGCCAAATACTTCAGAGCCGGTGACGTACCACTATGACTGGAAAGCCCCTTCGTAAAGATATTGTCTTTCTCATTTCTATCATTCAGCATTTTCAAGCCATCAAATTCAGTCACTTCGACGAGTTCCCGACCCAAGTTGTCCATGATGCTCTGCTCTCTTGGCTTCACTCCTTCCATTGCAGTTGCCAAGTGATAGCAAAATGCCTGCGCCAGCAAAATGAGAAGCCGGTGTCTCGTCAGAGTGCCCGGTGAATTCTGCCTAACAAAGAACCGACTTGCATGGTCCATAAGCGGACCAAAGGAGCCAATTGCAACAAGACGATCTTCAAGTCTGGCCTTCCGCTCTGGTTCATCAAACTCTGCATCAGCTCGGTGCTTATTCCACCTAAGGATGGGCAGTACAGAGCGGAAAAACATTCTTGAGTTTGTCTTGAGAGTACGGGCAAGGGTCCCTCGTTCAAGAGCTGCCGCTACTTCTTCACCGATGACAGATTGCAGTTCGACGGCATTCACATCTGGACCTTTCACAACAACCAACCTGGAGTGACTGGGATTTGTTCCAATGCGATTTTTCTCCTTGATAAGATCCAAACCTACACCAGCAAGCACCAACAAGACATTCTCTTGTGCAAGGTGGCTGTACTCCGCGGTGATTTCTCGCACCGAAGAAATAAGTCCCTCGACCAGGTCAATGTCCGTGGCTTCATCGACCACAATGGCAACATCTTTTGGTCGGTTCTCTTTACGCCAACCCTCTCTCCATTCCGTTATACGAGAATGGCCTTCATCATTATTATTCTTTCCAATTGCGCTGCGAAGAACATTTTTTGCCCATCCATCTCTGGAAGAATTCAACGTTCGCTTGAAAGCATACAGTCGGTTAGCCTCCTTGGACTGATCATTCGACATAGCCTCATCAGGAGGACTAACTTCCTTGATAGCCAACTCAAGAAGGTGGTTCAGCTTCGAGAACTCACCCAGCGCGGGTTTCGTTGCGAGGTCCTTGTCCTCCACGCAGAGATAGAAGACACTGAAACCTCTTTCAAGGGACTTTTTGCAAGCAAACACAGACTTTCCAGCTCCGGACTCCCCCGCAACAACAATGGCATAACTCTTGTCCATCTGAGTGTTGTCCAAATCGAAGTAACTGTCAAGGTTGCTTTGTTTAGGCTCTGTCTTGACAAAGGAAAGATCTGGTTTCAAAACATCCTTAGCATATTGCGTCTTGTGCAATGGAGTCCTTTTGCGATAGAGCTCCTTCTCTAGAGCCTTAATGTCCTGAGACTTTCTCCCAAAGAAGACATTGAGCGCGTCAACGTTCCTATTTCTGGTTGCTTTTGAAATAATAATTTCCTTCGTCTTCTTCTTCTTCTTCTTTCCTTGTCCTTGCTCCTTGTCTTCATTTGTGCCGTCGTCATCTGAGACATCTGAGCCGTCGTCATCTGAGACATCTGAGCCGTCGTCTTCATCTGACATGTCGTCTTCATCTGAGCTTTCGTCTTCATCCGAGCTTTCGTCTTCATCTGCTGCGCCTTCTTCTGCTGTTGCGACGGTATCTTCGCGACCCCAAGAGAGTGCATATGCTTCTGCTATGCCCTTTTTCTTGAAAGCTTGCTTGTGTTCCTCGAGAAACTTCTCAACCGAGTCCGCATCATAACCCGGCAATTCTCCCAGATCGTAGACACGTAGTTTAAAAAAAGAGGTTCTACTGTCCTCGCGGGCACATAGGGCGGCATAACGAATGGATTCTTTGAGGCTAATCGTGGCTTTGTCGCTGCCCTTTTTCTCACCAGATCTCTCACCAGATCTCTCCTCCGAGCTAGTAGAGCTTGCAGGTTCTTCTGGAATGTTCTTGATTGCTTCCTCAGCTGCTTCTAGTCCGATCAAAGCTTTCAAAAAAGCTACACCACCTTCCAAATTCTCTACTTTGCTTGTGTATTCATCATTCACTTTCGCCTTCTCCGCCGCAATCTCCTTCTGGTTAACCGCCTTTTCTAAAGCCGTCAACCTTACAGCCATCTCCTTTTCAGCCATCCTCCTCACGGCTTCCTGGTAGGCCATCAATTCAGCTTCAAGAGATTCACCATCTTGGTTGACAAAGTCCTTTCGTGTCATGGTCGTCCGTGCTGCGGTTGTGCTGCAGTTGTGCTTTGCTTTCGTGCTGCGAGCGGGTGATTAAGATTCCAAGCGCCCGCCAACCCAAACCAGCTGTTAACAACCAACCGTTAACAAACGACCAACCTCGTACGAATACGAGCGTATGTAGAGGTCTACCTGGTACCTGGTACAGGTACTGTAATATAACGGTAATTTTCTCTAGATCAACCGTTTCTGATGCATCCAACACATCACCGCCATGATCCAAGTCGAAAGTGAGCGACTCGACTCACTGAAGGAGTTGCAGGTGGGAGCGCAATAGTAACTAACTAAGTAATGTTGTCGTGCGACGACAATGATAATGTGACTTATGGTTCTGAAAAACACGCCCAGAATGTTGAATCCATCCATTATGAAACGAATCAAGGCCTTGGGTGGCAGCGTTAGTCAACAAGTGCGGACGAAGGAGGGTACTTCTTCTTCTTTGGAACAAGACTTGTTATCCATATCCTTTGATGATACAGTCCTTTATCCACGACCATGCGATACGCCTTGGAGCTCTGCAAAAGATACAGAACCTATTCCTGGTATTGGAGCATACATTGATGAAATGTTGAAAAGTGGTCAGAGACAAGATGACGAATTTTATAACAAGCTTTTACATGCAGCAGAGGTGCATTTACAGGTCGCGACTTAGGTGCGTTTCTTTGTTTCATCTGTAAGATCGCAGTAGAGGTGCGTATTTTTTAGTCGTTAGCTTTTTTGAACATGCAGTAGAGGTGCAAGATCATGTACGGATCGCAGTGGAGGTGCGTATCTTTTGCGTCAACTGTAAGATCGCAGTAGAGGTGGATCGTTTAGGGTTTCTTGCAATAAGTGTTTCGAAACCCAAATCGTTGGCAGTTGAACATGCAGTAGAGGTGCAAGATCTATTCCCTTGTTAAAATTGTCCCTCATCAACTGTGGTACGCACACGTCCAAGTCTAGTCCTTTTGCCTTAGTAGCTTCGACGACAACATTGGCGATTGTTGACCTGAGCGAAAAGGAAAGGGCAATCTCCAAAGACTGGTTGGAAAATGTGCGTCTATGATTCCCGTAAAGTCAACCACGATCAAAAGATGGTTTATAGCTATTGTTTGGGCGTTTACAAGTGCAAAAATTGTGAATTTGTTGCAGCACCAATCAATCCAAGAAAGAAGCACAAGTTTGCTCCTCCGCCACCTTCTAAACTGATTTGTTATAGACATCCGGATGAAGATCTTGAATACTTGAGCTGCCATTGCACCTTACAAGCAACAGAACAGAATAAATCCTGGGTCATGGTTCACAGTGGGAAACACCAACATCCTGCTCCACCTCCTGGGTTATCAAATATACCATACGATGTTATGATTGAGGCACAAAAGGAGATTGCTGGTAATCACAATGGTCAGCCACTCAAGTGGGTCATGGGTGATTCCGTTCGCCCTGGCCTTGCAAGTAAGCACCCTGGTTTACTAAATAAGAGCCGACTGAAACACATTGCGTCAAGACTAAAGAAACCAGAACATCTTGGATCTACCATTGGTGCTATTGAGCAATTCAAAAGAGAGATTCCTGACACTATAGTATTTTGCGGAACTATGCACGAGGGTGGGAAGACAGTCATTGTCTTACATTGTCCTTGGATGACAGAGCTATTACAGAGTGGTTGCAGTGCAGTCCAAACTGACACTATTCATGAAATTGTACATGATCTTGACTATGACGGAATGATTGATATAACGATGTCTTCCATGTTCAATCCAGATCTGAATCGATGGAGTCCAGTACTGCTCTCATTCGCATACGCTACAAATCACATCGAGCTTTACAGGTCACAACGGTTGATGGACTGACGTACCAGACTGCTTGTAGCTATTGGTGCGCAGGCGCACCCTACGACGCACCAGCAACACCAATTGGAATTGATTTTTGGTGCGTGCGTAGGTATCAGGCACCGCACTCGACCGCTCTCCTGAACCCGACGAAGCACCTCTAGATATATTGGAGAAGCCAATTATAAGAGCTTCTCAGATAAGCAACAAGGTGCACACAGAGAAGGATTTATGGGTAATCCCCAAGATTGCCACTTCGACCCATCGAATAGGCGAGGTGCCATGACCCGCGCGTGTCGTACAAGTACTACTTTTTACGAGATCTTCAGAACTATGACGGTCAATCCATAGCTTTGCCATCTTTTCAGATGCATAACTCGCCCTACCGCTACATGTAGATCGGATGTTGGGAGAGGCGAGATTAAATTTTCGATGGGGTGGGTGAAGAATCGTGCTCATGGAAGCTGGTGGACTAGAAACAGACATTTCCTCGTTGAACGTATTGCAGCAAAACCAATCGATAACTACCCAGTACAATTCACTCAGGACTTGGTAAAAGCAGGAGATTGTAACAAGTATCAGTTTGCTTGGGAGGTCTTCTTGTGATTCCATGTATTGGTGTGTCCAAGCATCGACGGTGAAAATTAGGTGATCAGTTGAGCTTGTCGCATAAGACGCAACTAAGATTTTTGAAGATGGGCCTTTGGATCTTCCGAGACAACCTCCCAGTCTAGTCGCGGTGCACCTTGGATGTGATCTTGCCTCCCAACTGTCTTTCCAACTCTTTAGTATAATAGCTAACCATAAGTATGTACTATCCTCACTGCCAGATATCCTGACATTCAGTTCCGCCACGAAAAATGCAGAGGGGTAGCTCACTCTCGAGTCTTTCACGAAGAACAGATTCTTTCACAAGGAGGAACAGATTATTGAATGATCCAGGATACCTTGACCAAGGGGACCCACCCTAGCCCGATTAGCATCAGCCTCGAAGATACGGTTGGCAACACCCACGTGTTTTACGATCTTCAAGACGGAAGCACCTTCACCATTATTTGAAGGACCCTTCAACCTAAAACGGAACTTTCGAACCCCTTTGTGCTGGCTGGATAGGGTTCAACGACCGCGACCAGGCATGGCTGTACCAGGTAGATGATTCAATCATCCTGGACGCTAACGTCGTCCTTCTACGCGTTTCTCTCGTATGCCATCATGCTTCTCGCGGTTCCATCTTGTACTTCTAAAAGAGTGTCTTGTAAGCCCAAAAGATGATGTACAGGGAAGTAGGTACCGGTACCAGGTACCGGTACCGGTCCTGTTTTGGAAAGCAGTCACAATAATCTTTTCTGCGACTTTACGGCGTCGCGTCATAAATAAGTGGGCATATGACCCAAGAATCTTCTGGTGTGTTTACTCAAAATGCCTAAATGGGTGTCAATATCGATAGTAGGGGCATACATCCATGGCTGCCATTGGTAACTCTGACACTAATTTGACGCAAATATGACTGAAGTGACTTCGAGTTCTTTGTTTTACTTAGTGAGGGCACGCCGGTCATTCATCAGAAAGGGACATTGAAGTAAGAAAACCGAGGAAGAGCATCACCCAAGCCCCACTGAGAATGACAACTCACCAAGAGACACACTCCAAGCCTCGCAATCTCATCCCATCTCAAACCTCGTCATCGGCACAGTTGGTGTCCTCTCTTGATTCGATTTATTCATTCCGACCTTAACAATTCGTTGGGTTCAAAGTAAAGCGCGATGATGGAGTTTCTTGTAGAGGGGGAGCCTGATCTCTTCTTGAACTGCTCGCTTGATGCACCGAATGGATATGATGGAGTATGTCTCACCAAGAATGTCCAAGAGAAAATTCTCCCAAACGGTGATGTGTTTACTGGCGAGATTGATGCCGTATCAGGAGACTTGGTGCATGGCATCATGCTGTATAAAGCATTGAAGGAAAGGTACGAAGGCCCCTTCCTGAATAACATGCGCCATGGCAATTGTGCTGTCTGTCAGAAACTCGATAAGAATGATGCCAAGTTTGTTGGATCCTTCAAGGATGACCAATTCCACGAGGGGACACTCATCACGAAAGAGTTTACGTACACGGGGGACTTTGCTAGAGGTGACTTTGCAAACCCGGTTTTCCATGGCAGGGGGATTCTAGCTCGCCGTGTGAATGAGACTGTCTACGAAGGAGACTTTCGCGAGAATCAGTATGATGGGCACGGAATGTTGACAACTGCAGATGGAAACCGCTACGATGGCTCATTCAGCAGTGGAAAGAAGAGTGGTTTGGGAACCATGCAGTACAGGGATGGTAGTAGCTATACTGGTGAATGGGTCCTCGACCTTCGGCATGGAAAAGGCGTTCGCAATTCGGCTAACAACGGTCGCATTTACCGCGGTGACTTTGAGTATGACCACCCCAACGGACTTGGTACTTTGACCGTACATGATGTGGAGTTGAGTGGATCGTGGCATCAAGGGCGACCAGTTGATGGCCCTGGCTGGAGAATACTATACCATGACAAAGGTCTGCTCTACAAGGGACAGGTGAAGTGTGGTAGGCCGCATGGTCGTGGATCTCTATTCAAACTCGCTTCCGAAAACAATCTGAAGACTTTGATGCTATTTTCCGGCTGTTTTGTATGTGGTTTGCCAACGCCCAGGGACGTGTCCATAGATCATCACTCCGATTTACATGACAGCATTGAAGTGCAAGAGCTCTCGAGGACGGCCACCGTTGGCGATGAGCTCAGCGAACTCAAAGAACTGCGCATCCAAGACGAACCAACTCCCTCATCCCAACCTTCCGAACCAGCTGATGTGACAGTAGAGTCTTGTCAGTGGACAAAAAGCTTTGAAGCGATTCTGGCTTCCAATGTACCTACGCAGTGCCCAATGTCGAAACTCAGAGTTGCTCCATCGAATGAAGAATCGAGTGAAGAATCAATGAGTTTATCAGTAACCCTAATGGATGGATCACAGTACGTTGGTCCAATCAGCAGTGATTGTGTTATGGAGGGCCAAGCAAGTTTTATCGATTCACTGAACAATTCAGCGTTTACGGGGACCTTTCGAGATGGACTTAAAGACGGCGAGGGCGAAGAACGATACAGCGATGGGACCATGTACAAAGGTAACTTCAAAGAAGGCTGGAGAGACGGGATGGGAGAGCTGTCTAGGCGCAATGGGAAAGTAATCTACCATGGCGAATGGAAAAACGACATGCATCACGGACAAGGTGCCCGCATCTACGATAATGTACATCCAGGCACGTATCAGGGTGACTTCCAAGTGGGTCAACGTCACGGACGTGGCGCGTTAACAACGGCAGATGGTACAATGTATGAAGGCGATTGGTGCAATGGTTTGCCGCAGTTTGGAGATTGGGTCATCACCTACCCAAGCCAGACGGTCTACTTGGGGTATGCGATCTTCGTCGACAATAAGAGTCCTCCCGTTCCCATGGGTTTCGGGTCGCGACGAGAACCTGATGGCACATTCTATACAGGCAACTTTCTCAATGGCCAACGAGATGGCCAAGGCGTCTGTCTGTTAGCTAGCGGAGAAACATGGGACGGAAAATGGGAGAAGGACAAGTTTATTGATCATGGTCGCGCGTCTCCTACCGCAATCTTGGAATGAAGCCCACACCCAAATTATGTGGATTAGATGAGTTCTCCTTCGTTCGCCATTCGGCGTATGTGACGACTGCCCGCACTGTGCAAATTCATGCCACGAATGCAATATCGATCGTGTCACATGCAAAAGGCACTCAAGCCGCGACGACGGAAGAAAGTTGTCGTGCAACTGCCAGGTTTCAACCAGTGGATGATTCTCATTCATGTGGCAAGACCAAGAACCTTCTTTGGCACGACTTCCTGCAGAGTACGAGGAGTACCGTTGGCACCTCTGTCATCGAAATATTAGAACTAATCTTAGTTGCGTATGTTGAACTAGAGATCGTGCAACGGACGCAATTTCTGATTGTGCAATAGCTAGAGAGGCAAGAAGGTGATCATCAGGTGCCAATCAGTGGATGGTTCTCACAACCAACTTCTGCTTCCTTTTTTGCACGACTTCAGAAGCACCTCCACGAGACGTTAATACTAGTACTAACTAAATTTGGAACTAGAGATCTTGCAACGAATGGATACATACTGTAGTCCAGTAGGCGCCCTAGGGGGGTCCGCAAAAGTCTAAGTAGGACGTAACTCTTCACATTTGTACAGGCGAGTACCTTATGCAATCACTAGAGGTGTCTATCCGTGGATGATTATCACGACCAACCTTCTGCGTCCTATTTGGCACGACTTCCATGAGGAGGAGTAACATGCCAGGAGTACCGTTCTAGCACCTCCGCCCGCGAAATATTATGACTATGGCACATTGTTACCCTGGTTGAACTAGTCTACAGCAGATGCATCGGCGGGGATACTAGACGAGCGAGGCTGGTCGAGCATAGCAAATCTGCCAGACCATGACCAACTCCTCCCACAATTTGAAATTGATACGATCGCCATTCTAACTACATGTATGTCCCGTTGTGTGCACCTCCTGCACTAACTCCTGGTAACGTTTTCGGCGAACGGAGAAATTTAACACCGCACAATGTGTCTCTCAATGGCTACATGGCAGTCACTCTAAAATGTCCACTATGGAAACATGGCCGAAACAAGTTCGTACGATTGGATAGTCCCTCATTATCTTCATCTACGAGTACTCTTCTCGTCCGGAGTTTTCTTGCTAGTGAGTAGTTGCACTCCAAGCCTGACACCACTATGCACCTGCTAGTCGCAGCTGATGCAGGCAACCGCCCCTCTGCGTTCTCTAAATGTAGAAGCCTGGATAGCTAGCTGGATTGGCACGATCAAGAGCAAGCATGTTCACGAATTCGATGATGACACCAATATACCTGGTCCGCGTGTAGTTTGAGCTGCTGTAAATTATATCTCCTACTTGAATGACTCTCTTAATTAGAGACAGTAACCCTGGATAGGTTAGCTGGTTAGTACGACCAAGAGCATGCATGGATGCCAACACTGTGCCAAGATGGTTACTCTAGGACACGTGCAATGGGCTGTTCCCGTGCAACTACATAGCCCAAGCTGAACAAGACAAGGAATCACGGCAAGATCTGCAGATTCCAATAAATGTCATTATCATCATTACTAAAGAAATAGCGTATAATAGACATATAAAAGTATCAAACAAACATGGTACTTACCTACAAAGACACATTTACGGATTATACTATACTACTATTCTCCAGTCCAGATGCTAGCGATGTCCCTTTTTCGATATTTAAGTATCTCTTTGGCCCTATGTACCAGAGACGTATGTATCATGGCCAATAATTTCTCATTGGGCAATCAAATGCAGATTTGGCAAGATTGACTCCCCCCCGTACCCTCACCGTAGCCGTTGGTACTGATATCTTTTGGCCAACTCAGACACGATTCGTCTAAAGACCCGATACTGCCGCCGAAGAAGCCCGTTGTGCCAGTCTCGTGGTTCGGTCCAAGACAGCGATTCTAGCGCGGGACTTTGAAACGATTCAACCACCGGACGAATGCAAAAGGTTGCTTGAACAACATTGTCGTCGTAGTCTTCGCTGTCTCAGGACACAATATATACTTGGGTCGATCTTGCATCTCCCCTTGACATAACAACCATGGTTCGACGACGTTCAACGAGCACTACAGGGCAACAATCAGAATGTTCCACTGAGCCACCAAAGCAAAGACGACGAAGTCTATTAGACTACACTCCAAAGAGTAGCGTTCAGAGCATCGTGGTTCCTGCTACTGAATCATCAACACCACAATTTGGCAGCTCGGGAAATATTTTGTCACGAACGACAACGTCAAGCAAATTGCTCCGGAAATGGCAACCAAGTTATTGGGTTCATCTCCTTCCAGCCACTCTACTAGTCTTTCGATCTGAACAAGACTTTCAAAAGTGGAAGGAAGAACGAAATGGCGATTGGAGTACTAGTAGTCGGAAGAGCCGAAAACTCTTGTTGGATGTTGACTTTGATACATTGGGTATACTGGCTGGTCAGCACGATATCAAGGGTATCAACAAGAATAGTTTACTTGCAAATTCGAAAGGAGCCTCGCCAAAGCTTGTATCAAGAGTACAGAAGCATTCCCTTGGAGATGTGGAATCGTGCATGTTGAAGAGCCAAGTTTTGTAAGTTTAGTCACGTGATGTGCACGATGAGCAATCCATGAATCATATCTTTGAAGAGTGTACTGACTTTTTCTTCACCAATCTCTCCTTCTCTCAGGTTTACATTCAAGTTGGAAAGCTTCAGTAGTGTTGGCGTGGATGTAGTAGCTACCTTTGCCTCAGCGGATTCAGCTGAGCTACGAAACATTCGGCGAGTGATTCATGGTTGCATTCAAATCACGACACGACAAACTAAACAGAGACGACGAGCCTCTCAGAAAGATGAGGAGGACACTCATGGCTCGACTGTAGCAGCTTCAGAGATGACTCCCCGTCGTCACGTGGCAAGACACCGACCATCCGAGACTAGAAGCTTGAAACGACCCTCTGCAGTGGAGAGTAGACGAGCGAGTTTGAATTTGAAACGGCCCTCTCTTTACACGGTAGAGAGAAGACCGTCTAGCCGAGAGTATGGACTTCGGACAGCAAAAGTGTGTTGATTAGAGAGAAAGTGTTTTGAAGTGGATCTAATGATTATTACAAGAAGGTTATGATGTGGTATCTGAAACGCGGCGACTGCATTGGAGCTGTTCATCTGCGTTAGATTCATTCAAGAGTTGCGACCGAGACCTTGACAACTAGCTTGGTCTGCTGGGACTCAAACGAGAAGCGAACTAGAGAGAACTAGTCAGAGAACTAGTTGAAGTTGATTTGGCATGCGGTGTATCTTTTAGTGCTAACGGAGCGGAAGAACTGACAGTGTGAAGAATATAATCTACTGATTGCTTGCAATGTCAAGATGAAGCAACGCAGGCAGAGCTACTTTTTCCGAGGTTCCTACGGCTAGCTGCGCCAAGTACTTACCGTTCGGGTGGCGCGCCTTGCTATGGAAACGCGACAGAGCCGTTTTTCCGAGGTTCCTACGTCTGTACAGTTGCTTCAAGTTCGTATCATTCGGGCGATGCTGTCGTACATAGTAGCCACGACTCCAGGCTGGAGACCCACGGGAACACCTTAGACGTCGCGACGCCAAGTTGTCACGAAGCCCAGAAGCTGAAGCCGAACGGTTGTCACCGAATCATGTCGATGAGACTGTCGAGGAAGCTTCGAAAGAAGCTTTCTCTATCGTTGATATAGAGATGGCGGAGAGAAGTCTTGCAGAATAATAATCTATGCCAAGCCGCCTGGGAAGTGGTAGACACAAGACTGACCAGATGGTTCAAGAAAGTGTCTCTGTCTTCTTGAAAGGGCTGTCTGGAATCTGAAGCCACCCCTCCATGTATAGTTACGCACCACGTCATCACCAGGTGGCGTTCTATTTGGTTGCTGCTCTTCTTCGTCGAATCGGTACAGGTTGACGCGTCCCATTACGACGGTCAGAATGAAACAGGCTGCACCTCTCATGGGAAGATACTGTAGTCGTGGGAAGTTCCTTGCCTGAGACCGCATCATGAGAAAAGATATCGCCAAAAACACAGGGCGAGGCGGTAGCTGGCCAGCTCTTGAAAAAGAGAAAGCAATGCAACCATCTACAAGTGTGGTCCCTGTGGGGGTACAAGATAGGTTTGACGACATAACTCTATTGAAGGCCCGGGAAGTCAATGGTACCAGTAGTAGAGATCTCAATCTGGCAAATTTGCAAATCTGGAGATGAGTGAGCTCCTTCTGGCTGCTACCCGTGAAAACAAATCCATCACCGCGGTAATAGACAGCAATGAATCTGATATCTAAGTAGGTTGGGTCACAATCTAACCGCTTTGCTACTACTGCTACCCGATCGCGAGTCTGTCCTCAACGTCTTGCCACATTTTGTACCTCCACTCGTATAAGTGCTACTTTCGGCGTGTCACACTACTATGCCATAGTCCGTGTCTTGTAGACAATCCAATCTTCGCCACCCTGCTGTATGGACCCAAGAAGATCCGGAGGAGGCTCACAAATAAATTGGTATTGGCTCCAACATGGATCAAATGTCAACGACGCCTCGTTTTTTGCCCCAGAGAATATAGCATAATGTGCGCTAACAGACTTGTCAGTTTCGCCGAGAAAGTCCAGTACCAGGCGGAACTCGGCTTCCATTCCAATTGGGATGACAGTTGAGGATCCTGGTAGTTGGGTTAATGCGCAAAACACAAGACTAACTGCGTCGGGTGAAAAGTCAGGCCATTTGATTGGATTCTCAGGACGCACCGCCATCAAATCGGTTCCGTACAACATCCTGCTGAGCACTTGGTTCGAGTTGGCCAGCACGGCGCGATTCGCCTCTATAATCTGTTCCTCAGTGCCAACCACGAAGACACAATCTTGTGGTGGTGTCGAGTTGTTGTCTTGAGGATGTTCTGCGTTGCGTTTGATGAGAGCTACGAGTTTGTCGTCAAGGGAGTTCAAAAGACGATTTCCCGAAGCATCTTCGCTCTCGCCCGAACCAGCAGGTGGGAACTGCTCCCTTTGGGTACAAGCAATGACTGCTTTCTCCAAATCATCCATGGTAAATCCATGCTCCGAGAGATCACCTCGTTTCGTGATGGGGTCTATGCACTCCAAGAGCGCCTTTAGCTCGTAGTGCGTCAAGATGTTTGTGTTGTGCTCGAGCTTGCCAGGACCAATGACAAGCGTTACATCCGTTGGAATGCGTTTCTCAAGCAACCTTTGACTGATACTAGTAGACGACTCTTGTGGTTCGATTCGACTAAAGAGTTGGTCGATGGGGAAGGCATCGCCGATGGTTGATATTGACACCAGTCCCGGTCGAAAAGACAACCTTCCGTCAGTCGAGAAAGCGCTGGCAAGCTCCACCAAGGCATCGTCGGCAGAGGTGGGAACCCACGTGACTGGAGTCACTTTTAAGTTTATTCCGAACAATGGATCGCATCCACCACCGTATCCGGCGTGATCATTGATATCTATTCCGTCTTCTACTTGGTCAACCGAAAAGAGAAGGAAGGAATTGCCAACATTGTACACATTGTAGTCAGAGAAAATGGATTGCTGGCATTTCGAAAGTGCATCCAGTACGTGCGGCATGGGAAAGTTTACTTGTTTCTCGTCATTTGGCAGATTGACCTTGAGAACATCCAAAACAGTTCTCCAAGGGACCACAATGCCATATACTGCAACCATTGTGCGGGTGTTAGAGGTGGGAATCTTGTAGCACCAAGGATCGTGTTGAATTCTTGAGCTTCAAGCCTGGTATCACGCGTCGTCGCTATACTCTCCTTCGCTGTTTCTGCTGCAGCTAGTTCTGGATTTCACTTGTGCTCTGAGTACAGGATTATATGTGAGCAGCGATGTGACAACAGGGAACCAGTTATTACTTACTACTTGCCGCCAACTTACTTGCCGCCAAGCTATACTCCGTCTGGCTGTTACCCGTGTGGAACAAATCACCCCAAAATAGCGCCCACTTCAACCTGGAACTTGAAGCAAACTGACAATGCCATTCATCACCAAGTTGCTGACCAAAGCAGAGTCGTCACCATGAAGTTCATTACGCTCCTTGCTTGTCTTCTGTTAGGGACTGCCGCAGCCTTTGCCCCGCCGACACCATCAACTCACAGCAGCACGGCCTTGCACGCTTCCCATCCAAACAAGATTGCAGCCATTGCAGCAGCATCTCAATTGCTCGTCGTCGAGTCGGCAAGGGCCGGAGACTTGGAAGTTGCCGATCTACCCCCACCATATGTTCCAGTCGCTTTCGGTATTCTTTTGTTGGGCGGAGTCGGGTGGCTCACGAGTTCTTTGGGTGATCTCATGAGTGACGAAGCAAGTCTTGGATTTCAGTCCGGAGCGAGAGCCAAGAAAGAGATGGAACGCAGCAGATCTTCCTACTTTAAGAAGAAGTAGGGCGTCAAGGAATCGATGGTGGTATGGCAAGCCTTTAAGCAACGTATTTACGTTTCAAGCGTTAAGCCCAAACGATTACGCTGCTTTGGCAGACCACCTGCTGAGCAGATAGACAGTTATCTCTATAGCAACCAGGTCTTCCTCTGCTGGCATAGCTAATAAGGGAAGAGAGCAGAGTTACCCAAAGCTCGCAGGCATGGCTTCAGTTCAGTGTTAGGTTTGGTACATTCGAATATTATAATTTTTATGTAGATCTTGATGCCAGAAGAGAAGCAAAATCACTTTTAGGGTTGGAGTTTTCGCATTTGGAAATTCCAAATTTCAAACATGTTGTTCTCAACGTCAAACGTGCTTCACCCGAGCATCAACGAACCTTGTGGGACACAACTGCCATCGCATCGAATCAATCGCTTTGACTTTGCATCTGCGTAGCACAATCCCCCTCCTTCCTTTCAAGTTGTTACATCATGACCATCAAGAATAACGAACCAGAAATCCCAGTAGCGCAGACGGTCTGGGAGCACAATGGAACGGAAGCGATCCCCGAGCTGCAGGCGCAGCTGCTTCCAGACGCCGCGTCGTCGCCGGATGCTACCTCCTCCTTCGTGACGACTAGCACCTCCGCTGCTGCCACAAACAAGAAGACTGATGACAGCAAGGATGCTCCTACTCCGCGATCTTTCCATTTGACAACTGGACAGGGTGAACAACAAGCCTACTGGGGACGCTTCAATGATCCTCATGGAGAAGTTCTTCCAACCTATGATGATGACGATGACGTTCCTGTTGCTACCGCCCGACCTGACGATCGTCAAGTTCGCCTGACGTTTATTCGTAAAGTCTATTCGATTCTCTCTGTCCAACTTTTGGTCACGTTTGGCGTCTGTGCCATCATGGCCTTGAATACATCTGTTCGCAGCTTTGCGCTTGGAGCTGGCTTTGGTTTGTACTACCTCAACATTGGTATTACTTTTGGTTCCATTTGTGCTCTCCATGCCTACAAGGTAAGACGATGAATAAGGCGCAATGATGTTCTTGTCCTTTGTCTGTTTTGATTCCTTTCACATCACATCCCACCGGACTCACACACCACTCCTTCTTCTATCTATCTCTCACAGCGCTCTTACCCTACAAATTATTACCTCTTGGGAATCTTTACCCTCTCCATGTCGTACATGGTGGGGACAGTGACTGCCATGTATGAAGAAATGGGAGCGGGTGATTTAGTCGTGGAAGCTCTGTTTATCACTGCCACTGTCTTTATTGTGCTCACGATATTTACGTTGCAATCCAAATGGGATTTTAGTTTCATGGGTGCTGGTCTCGGAATGTGTCTATGGATCATGCTTCTTTGGGTACGTTGCTGCGTTGCATTGTCGCTCTGTTGACATGACCAATAAAGTTGTTTGCACGTTAGTGGCTGAAGCTGTTGTAAACTCCCTGACAAAGAACTGTGAATCTTGTTGACTAACATATTGTCTTCTCATTGCCCATTTTCTCCTTACCAACAAACATCAACGAACAGGGTGTCTTTGGTATGATTTTCGGTCTGCAAACAGGATCGGTCTACGCTTTGTTGGGGTCGGTTCTCTTTTCTCTTTACATCATCTACGATACCTACATGATTGCCGAACGATTGGATCCGGAGGATTACATTGTGGGAGCCATTGAATTGTACCTGGATTTGGTCAATTTATTCTTGTACATTCTACGCTTGCTTTCCGAGATGAATCGTCGTTAGGAATTCGTGCATATCATGTTACAGGGTCCTCAAGTGTCAACGTCACTGGAGTGCAATTTGCATAGTTTCATATCAGAATAGGGAAAAAAGATATACACCTGAGTACGGCTGGGTTGGAAGACTCACTCTAGTAGTAGACTACATGGAGCGACGTTTGGTGCGAGAAGAGACTCAAACGAGAGACGACGGTGATCTCTCTACTATACTAGCAACACGGTTTTGTGCTACCAGGTACGATAGAAGAGCTCTGCTTAAAAATCTAAAAGACTGATAGACACTGTCCAGCTGCCCTGGGAGGCTCCTCGGTCCTACTACTCGAGCTCGAACTACGGCCACGAAAACTGGGAGAAAGCAGGCACATCTTTTTGCTACTGTAGACTACTCAAATTGGAACTGCAGAAATTTGTTTGGGTGTACCCAAATCGCACAGGCCTCTCGTAGAGTCTTGGCATGGATTCATCAAACAGCCGAAGCTTAGCCAGCCAACGTCTCTCACCTGAACCAACAAAATCTGCCCAAGAATGATCCATCTACCCACTCTACGTAGCGTTGGAGCAGCTAGTCGGAGGGAAACGATGAGCAGTGGCTGTGATCAATGGGAACCGAACACCACGTGGGGAATGGACGGTGGATATTTATTCACAAAAGATGCTCCCAGCAAAATGGCAAATAATTATTTGCCAGTGATTCTTGCTACAAAACGTGAACATCGTGCCAGCTTGAGGAATTCCTCAAGGTGCCAGACAGATGGCTTCACTACATTTCAGTCACTAACATCAACATGGCTTGCTGTTCATAACGTTGGCGGGATGTCGCGCCACTACCGTACTTACTTGTAGCACACCGGGTTGTTGATGTTGTTGCTCTCCTTGACATGCTGGAGGAAATACTTATCATACGTCACTGTCTGTAGGATATTGAAGAACTTGCACGTGATATCCGCCGCCAAATCACAGGAGGTTGCCTGAACAATTTCTCGCGAGGTAAATTCTACTATGTAGGTTTTTGGCAGAGCTACAAACATATTTTACAAGAATCATCCCCCCCAGAAATAGATTTGGCCAGATTTGCGAATATTCACTCACTACATCGAACACTCGTGACTTACGTGGACACAAAATCAATCAAGGTGAGACACACCAAATCTCGTCGGTCTGATCTCTCGTTTTTGTTGCAAAACGCAAAATTAAGGCACGTTTCATCACTCTCCAGTGCAGCCCGCCCACAGAGAGACAGTGCCGAAAAGAGGAGCAGAGGGGAAGAAAACAGATCAAAGCAAACCACAGCGTGTTGCATTGTTGAAAAATGAGCAAGCCCACCATGAACAGGCGTTTTCCGAAGCTGTCTGGTTTTGTGTTGACATTCCTACTGGGAGGTATCGTATTCAGGCCTTGGGGTTCGGAACCACCAGCAGCAGCCCCACCACCAGCAGCAGCCCCACCACCAGCTGTGGATACACCCCAGCATATTACTACTAGTAGTACAACAGAAAACTCGGATGAAGCAGCGAAGGAACTGAAAATAAAGGAGAAGTGTGAGCTCAACTATTGGGCCTCACGTAAAAAGGCGGAAGGGACGTTGCAGAATTATCACTATGAGCAATTTTACACAACGAAAATCAACAAGGAGAAGGAGTTCTACGCCAAAAAAAAGATGTTGGACATTGGATGTGGTCCCCGTGGATCACTCGAATGGGCCACCGATGCCTCCATTACCATGTGTGCCGATCCCAATGCCATCGAGTACGGCAAGTTGGGAGGATCGGATCATCGTATGATTTACGTCAACACTGGCGGTGAGAATCTTCCATTCCCCGCTGCCACCTTTGATTTCGTTTCCTCTATCAACAATTTGGATCACGTCGCCGACATTGACAAATCTCTGTCAGAGATTGCGCGAGTGCTCAAGATTGGGGGCAGCTTTTTGCTCATTGTCGAGATTCATCCGTTTAGCAAAGTGTGTGAGCCCCGCACGACATCCTTTTCGCTGGTACAACAAGTGGAAAAGCGTGGCTTCACGATCGATTGGCGACGTGACGCTGAATTTGGGCGATGTGACACGAGCAAAGGTACCGAAGCCGCGTTTAGTTGTCCTGAGTACGACCATACGGACAAGGAACCACGTACTGGCTTTTTGAGCATTTGGACCACCAGAGTTGCAACATAGCCTCCGTCACCGCCGCCAAGAGCTCAAAAGGATAAATACGCCACCGGTACCGAGAGCCATAGGTGTCTTAACTAAGCAGAAAGAAGTAATACAAGTAGCTCCACATGATTATCACTACAAGCGCAGTTTGGCATGAATACATGCCCTATGTCATGGGGTATGATCACCATACGGACGATTCTTCACCTGTTGGAGCTGTTCTACCGGATTGATGTCCACTTGGCTGGAAGTAATTGCCCATCACCAAATCACATCCTTCCTTGCCATTTTCGTCTACTTCTCCGCAAATTTGAGTGATTCTATGTAGGAAGCAAGATTGGGATGCATCCCTTCTTTTCTGACTCTTGTACTCTCAAGAACGTTGGGTATGCAGAGCCTCGTTCATGGTGGACCAAGCTTTGCCGCTTCTCCGGATTCGCCTATGTGGCATGCAAAGTTGTGTTTCTTTGCACTGTCGTTGGAATCTTCTTGGATCAGAGTTGGACTGAATCGGATCCATCCTGGCTCGGGCGTACGAAGAGCTTCTCAGAGTGAGCAGATGGTGGGTATTTGCATTTCACCAGCGAACCAATGGATATGAAAGTCCTACCGAAAGTTCTACAGAGTCTTTGAGCGGGGTTTCATAGTTCACTCGATGAATGTAGAATTCCAATTACATAGATGTATACCACGATAGGGGAAAAGCAACAATTCACCTGACTAATGCTGTTGGAAGACTTGAGGCCATATAGCTACATTTGGCGCGAGAAGAAGCTCAAACGAGAGGAGAAGACGATGCGGCCAGGGCGCTGGCCAAGCTCCAGCAACAGAGGTTTTCTACTAGCCTCAATAGTTATTAATAAGAGAGAAGAGCTCTGAGTTAACCTCGGTTTGCTTCAGTGTTAGGCTCTAGATCTTGTATTCATTGCATGTGTGCCAGCGAAGAAAAATGACTTTTAGGGTTTGAGTTATGCTCGACGAATCACAATGACGACGACCACAATAATTTTGCAGGCACTTTGGCGAGAAACTGTGCCGCGGGTAAAAGCCAAAAATGACTACTTTGCCATCGACAGTATCAACAAGTAAAGCACACACATTATTGGCAAGGCGCCGAGCACAACGGAGACAAAAGCAGCTTCAGCCCGAGTTGTTGAATAGAACAGTAGAGGAGAGTGACTCTGAAGAGAAAGAAAACAGCCCGTCGTCAGAACCAAAAGATACACCCAGCCCCCAAGATACGCCCAGCCCCCAACGTCAACAACAAGAACAAATAACTGTCGCAACGCCCGTCACGCCCACACGAATAGAGACAAAAGCATACAATCGTCTTACACAACGACGTGCCAAACGGAGGCAACAGCAGAGACTCGCATCATCAAAAAATAATAAAACTCGTATCGTGGAAATCGTGACGAAAAACCTCAATATGTCAGAGCCAAAGAGGTTAATTGTGCTTGTATCCAAGGGGGTGAGCGATCGATCGCAAGCATCAAATCAATCTCGCGCCATGACGCTGCTGAAAGCCAAACGGACGCCGTTTGTGGAAGTAGACGGTATGGACCTGAATCAGAGAGAAAAGTAAGTGACAGATAATGGATCTGAACCTGATCGAAATTCCTCGAGACTAATGCGCCAGACCTTGCTGCCACTGCAGACGCAATGAATTGTTTGAGATATCAGGGATTAGGGCAAATTACCCGCAATTCTTTCTAGAAGACAAGGATGGAACGATCACGTTTATCGGAAAATGGGATACAATCGAGGAAATTAATGATTCGTCAGGACTTCCCGCAGAGACTCTTCAAGCACATCCTCAAATTTTAACCTGGGATGCTGTCTTTGGTACTCTTGTGGAGTCCTTTGATGATTAGCGTCTGTATCACCTGCAGAAAAGCTGGTATCGTCGGTTGACCATCTGCGTTTGACCGAACAATACGTAGATGATCTAATAAAGAGCACCCCGGTTTTGAAGAGTTACAGTTTGGTCTGACAGACGTGGTCTGGAAGTCTATGATGCTCTAGGCAACCAAGGAGTCTTTGTGTTAGCTTGGGCTGTGTGTATAGGATAGTGAGCATGCTGGGCGAGGACTGGCTCGTATGGATACCCCGACGATGGACAGACTGTTATGCATAGGGATAATCTTGGAATTTGAAGCCAAGGAAGACGATGTCTCTTTGATTCACACTTTCAATTTGGCTTTGTTCACGAACGCCACCATCATTACAACGACATCATCAATGCCGCCGTTGCGATTCTTGTCTCTCGTCATTGCTTGGAGCTATCCTTGGGTTGGTCTTGACTTTCTGAAAAGGTCGTCAACCAACAAAGATGTGGCTGTGATTTTGCATTCAACGTGTGAGAACGGCGAACGAGAAGATACATTGGAGTCGGTGCCGCTATGGTGTGATTGGATACTCAAGCCGGAGACGGGAGACGATTCGGCGAACATTCCCCACCATCATGAGATGATCGATCCGTGTGGTGATCATGTCTTGTTGATCAAAGATCTTACCCCGGGTTCAGGATACACTTTGAGCCTCACGCATTGTTTCACACTTCAGGATACGGAAAGGATCTCGATCCTCTCCACTCCGTCCAGCTTCTTCTTTGTGCTTTCTGCTAGTACAATTGAGGTAGAAGTCCTCTTTGATATGAGCCCTTTGTTGAAGGAGGAGACTTCAGAGGATGCCACTGGGTATCTGGTCAGCAACAGGTATTACGCAGACATCCTCCGCGTCGTTGAGATGCTTGCAGTACAGGAAGCACGAGACATTGCTCGTTTGATGACAGGTGTTGGGATCGTTTCTATTGTTTTTGCAGGCATCTACGCCTGGATAACGATGGCGGTGGCCAGAGAAACGAAAGAGGTGACACGAGACCCGTCGTCTGTAGAACAGCGATCCACTGGGAGCGCCTTTCAGACTGCTACCTCGACTGAATCCACTGGTGCATCGTTTCAGCCAGACAGTAGTTCTATCGAATCTTTTCATACCGCCATTTCGAAGGAACCAATGACTATGGGCAAACAGGAGTCAGAAGCCCCCTTTCAACGTTCTAGGCCACCTCGTCGACTTGATGCTCCTGAGCAAACCATAGCAAATGGCCTGAGTGATGATGACTCAACACTATCCCTTGATACTCCTGAGAAAATCCTAGCTCATTACGTGAGCGATGATGCCTCGACACTATCCGAGGTTGTAGTGGAGAACACCCAAACGACGCAAGACTCCATGAATTCCCCGTGGAGGTTTGGTGATCTGCGTTGCCTTAGCGACGACGATACGGATGGGGTGGACGAGGATTCTTGTTCGAGCTCCTTGGTTGACAGCATCACTGCGGTGCCTCGTTCGGTTTCGGCAGATTCAGATATCAGTCCTGCTCGAAACGCAGCAAAAGCAGCAGAAGATTCGATTGCTGTAAGTAACCACCGTGACCTGATTGTCAATGCAACGGCCAAAGTGGATGTATTGCCGTCTGGCCTTGCGAACGACATCCAAGAGCCCGAACTGATCGTTTCAGCGAAGAAGCTGGATGAGCTAGATTGCAATCCCATCGACAAAAGAGATGGGTCATCGACTTCCTCCAATTCAAGATTGTCGCCTTTGGCCACACTACTCATTAAGCGCCAAGATTTGAGTACCGACGGCTGCTCCGAAGTGGTGGCGACAACTCGAAGTGTAAACAGACTGGGAACTCTGAATCAGGATGAGGCTTCTCGTGATGAGGAGACCACAAAGCAAAACTGCTTGGACGAAACCAAGGGAGACCGTCACACCAGCACAGAGCAACGTTTTCCTGCGTTGAGTTCGAGGGCTTTCAACCAGGCCGAGCCACAAAGATTGATAATGCTCATGTCGACTGCGACGAGCAGCAGGTTTCAAAGTACGCACCAGCACAGAGCGAGAACTTTGCTGTATGCGAGGGGTACCCCGTACGACACCATAGACGCAATGGACACCAGTGAGCACGACAGGTTAGTGTTCCTTGTTCTGCATCGACTCTTTTCGTTCGAAACAAAACTGAACTTCGCCCCTCTCGTACAGACGCAATCAATTGTTTCGCTTGTCAGGGATGCGTGCTATCTACCCTCAGTTCTTCCTTGAGGGACAAGGTGGACAAATAAGATTCGTGGGAAACTGGGAGACACTTCAGGAAATCAATGACGCATCGAGCATTCCCGAGGAGGTACGCCAGGCCCACCCTGAGATCCAGACCTGGGAGAGCGTCTTCAATAATGTTGTTGGATGCCTAGATTAGGCACTAGTTGGAGTAAACAATGAATGGATGCCGTAGACACTCTGGAACTATTTATTTGACTCGTTTTTTTGTCATCTTCTTCATCTTGCCAGCACCAGCTCTACCCTTCTTCTTTCTGAACGATGAAGCACCAAGTCCATCATTGAAGTCATAATCGTAGGCTGTTTCTCCCTTCGCCAAAGCGCCCTTCCTCTTGGCCTTCTCTCTCGCCGCACCGCCTCCATTGATCACAGCGTTCAAGACCTTCATACCACGATCGGCTTCTGTTGCCACCACCTTCTTGTCGGTGGCAGACTCGAATCGGCGCTTCTTCAATCCAGCGAGAGCCTTCTTCCTCTCAGGTTCTCCTTGACGCATTGCATCAAACTTTCCAAGAGAGGCAGTTGATCTTTGAGTCGCAAGCAGGGCTTTCTGGGTGTTCTCTCTACCGCGTTTCTGAGAATTGATATCTGCCTGGCCCTTGCGGGGCTGAAGATCTACTGGAACTCCCACAGGAACTGGTTTGCTTCCACCTCCTTCCTTTCCAGCCTTTCGATTCTTCTCAATACTCTTGAGTGTTCTATTTGAAGCGCCCTTTGCAACGTTTCCAGCTTTTTCTTCGTTGCGCATTCGGTTCACCATATTCTTGTCGACACGAGAGCGTTTCGCGTCTCGCATGCGTTCCCATGGGTCTTCGAACGGGTCATCGTTGCCCCCGACTTCCATGATAGGCCAAGACTTGGAATCGTCGTTGGCTTTGTTAAATCCATGACGGAACATCCAGCTATTGGTGGCTTCATCCCAAACCTTTTGAGATCGCTTGGACTTATTGAGAGGAATTCCTCGCTCCTTGGCAAACTTTTCCCATTTGGTGTCCTTCTTTGGTGGAGGAGGAGGCTGCCAGTCAAAGCTGTGTGTTAGACGACATAATTGTAGACTTTGTGAACGTAGACACACGCATAGAGGAATCTTACCAGTTGTCTAGGGAGCTTCGTTTCGGAGAAACCAGGGAGATGAACCAAAGGACCTGCATCGCTACGTTCTGTTGGAAGCTGCCACAAGGAGTTGATAAGCTGCATGCAGCCGTCGGTGGCCTTCTCGAGCAGATGATCTTCATTCACTGTGACAGTCATGGTCTCCGCTCCGATGGTGATATTCTCATCAACCTGCTTCTTCTTCTTTTTCGAATACAATTTGGAAACATCCACTTGATGAGAGTTGATAGCCATCAAGTTATACAAGTCAAAGGTGCACTGTTCACCATTTGCAGATGCCACAGGTTTGATTTCAACTGGCCCAGTGCCTTCCTCCATTTCCTCGTCATCCTCCGACTCGTCGTTTTCATCATTATCGTCGTCGCTATCACCATCGTCGTCACTGCTTTCTTCTTCGCTCTTATCCTCCTCGCTCATTTCTTCGTCGCTCTCCTTCTGTTGGACAACCTCGTTGTCCGAACTTTCCTCATCCTCCGGCTCCTCGCGCTTGGCGACTTGCTTCTGCTTTCTCTTCTCGTTACGGGTAGAAACCATGGTGCAATGTTGAGTTCAATGTGTGCTCTTCTCAATAGGGAGACGACTTCG
>JAVCKV010560939.1:0-10978 GCA_032274145.1 Herpochondria borealis | reverse complement strand
AAAACTCGTTTTTCCTTTCAATTTAATCATCATTAAACGACCAGCTATTACAACCTTACTTCCTTCTTTAAAATCCTGCTTAATTGATTTTGAAGTATTTTTTACGTTGTATAAATCAGCGGGATAAGGGTTAATGCCTAATACGCGTAATTTTTCTAGTTTTTCTCTTCTTACTATTTCTTGCTCTGAAAGCTGCATCTGATGTTTTTTTGAACCGCAAAATTAAGCTATTTAAAAAAAATGATAAACTTCTTTTTAATTATTCTTTGTTTTTATTGATTAACTGATAAAAATTTAAAAAAAATAGTTTTAGTTTATGATATTAATCATAGGTGATAAATGGTGTATTTTTTATTTTTATTCAATTATTGTAAGAGATTTTGTAGTCCATTTGTTTAATTGATTTTTATAATACCTATGTTATTGAATTGACACAACTCATATAATTTAAACTTCATTCATATGAAAAATTTAATATTAAGTTCGTTTGTTTTTTTTACCGTCACTTTTAACATGTTTACACAAGAATTGTCCCCATATATAAAAATTGGAGAGTCAACAGAAAGTATTACGGAATTAACAGAAAAAGTTGTTTCTGTATTAAAGGATAATTCATTTACCGTTCTAGGAACTTATAATCCTTGTAACAAAAGTTCTTTAAAGATTATTGCATTTACAAGAACAGATTTAAGTAATGTCTCAATTAAAGTTAAAGATAGAGGTGCATTGGCCGCGGTTTTTAAAGTGGGTTTTGTTAAAAAAAATGATAAAGTAAAACAATTTTATTTAAATATTTTCTGTAAAAAAAATTAATATAATGTTAAGTAATAATATAACAATATGATTGTCAATAAATTAAAAAAGTAAAATCAAAATATATTTTCAAGACAATCAATGAAATACATTTTTGATTTAATTTCAAAATAAAAAGAAGAAGAATTATTTATAGATAATAATATGTGCATTCAATCCAAACAAAATCATATATCAGAAAAAAGATTTACTAAAAACAAACACAAGTAAAAAGATAGAGTTTATCAATCAGTTTTGGATTAACAATAAGATATCTTATAAACAATTAAATTCAATTAAAATTGTTTAAATTAAAAATAAGATCAAAATAAAAATAAATATAATAAAAAAAATATTGATATGTTTTTTAAAAATAAAATATTAAACAATAATAATATTCACGATTTGAATAACATTAATTAAAATATGACCAGGTTGGACTAAAATAGTCTGAAATTGAATAAAGTAATGACTAATTGCAAAAGAACTCTTAATATCAAAAATAAAGAAATAATAAAATAAAAAGACAACAATGATGTAAATTTTTTATTAAAATTAAAATAAACTGATAGGATTAAAGAAATAATAGTAGAAGCTTAAGGTCTTAAAAAAGTAAAAAATGCTAATGATAATAGCAGAGGTAGTTTGTTCAGATTATAAGATTCTTATAATCAATATTCAGAATCTTCTTAAAACATTCAAGCAAAATAAAAAAAAAAGGGTTCCAAAAAATTAAGAAATTTTATATTAAAAAAAATAATCAAAAGAGAAAAGGATATGGGTGACTATGTGATTATGATGAAATATATAAAAAGAGGATTGAAGAAATATGATTAATAATAATTATTTAGAGTAACAAAAGAAAATATTAAAAAGAATATGGAAAGAATAGAAAAGGAATAAAGTAGAAATGTCAAAAATTTTAATAAGAAATATTCATTGACATATTAAAAGAAAGTTTTCAGAAAGCTTCCAAGGAATTCTTTAAAAGATTCTGTTTTGAATAAAATAAAATTAAACTATAATTAATTAAATAATTATTAAAATATTATAATGTATTTAATGAATATTATGTTTATTATAAATCTGTTTTTTAGTGTAATTATAATGTCTTAAGAATAAACTATACCATTGTTATCAATTTCAGGACTTTCGGATACATAAATAGTAAATGAATCTATTGATAAATCTGGATTGCATGATGATGAAGAAGGTAAACCATCTGGACCACCTGGACCCCCACCAGATGTAAATATTCAAATAACAAAAATATCTTCGAATAAAATCGAAATTGAAATCTAAAATGATCCAAAAGGTCTTGAAAAGATTATTAAAAACATAGAATTGAAAAATGACTATTTTAATAAATAGACTTATACAGGAACTTCGCATAACTATTTCATATTTGATATTCAAAAACATCAATTAATTGACTTTTAAGTATTGAATACATGTATTTTCCCAATTGTTTTAGTATATGATGAAAAAACTATTTAAAATCCTATTTAATTAAGTGTTGATAGAATGAATTTAGTTATTGAGTATTAACAAATTGGGTTGAATTTTATTAATTCATTGAAAAATTAAGAAAAAACATTACTATCAGATATATTTAATACAGAATTTTAATTTTCTTAATATTTAAATTAATTCTTGGAAACAAGTGATTAAATATTAAAAGGAATTGTATATTGCTTATTCAAATTAAAGGACAGCACAGTGGAAATAACTGTTGATCAAAAACTAAAAGGGACAAAAAAAGAATTAATATTAAAATAAAACGAACATTCTCTTTCTGCTTCTGATTAATTTCAAATAAATTCAAAAGAAATTCAAAATTTTCATTTTAATAAATTGAATGAGGTAACAGAAATAAAAATAAAAAGTGATGATATATAATCATTGACTATTTTTGATAATTTTAATGTTTTACCTGCTCTTATTGAAACTAATTCGGGTTCTAATTTTGATAAATCATATTTAAAAGCGAGTTAAATAGTCTTAATAATTAAAAATAATTCTGATAAAGTATTGAAATATAATTTAAATATATATTCAGACATGGCAATACCAAAAAATGAAGGAGGAACTTCTTTATGGTGGATATTTATTATTATCCCAATCGCTATTATTATTATTTTCATTGGATTTTATTTCATTGTGAAGCTAATGTTACATAATAAAGATAAAGATAAAGAAGATATTGGCAAAGACTATAATGTAAATGAAAAAGTTAAATCTATTAGAATTAAAAGCTTAAAAGGTTCTATTTTGGATTATAATTATGAAAGTTTATAAGAAAAATAATTAATAAAAGCTGAAAATAATTGGATGCCTTCTAAAACTACAAATAATCAATCAACATTATAATACAGAGACTCTAGTAAAGAGTATCAATATGGAATAAAAGTGGAAGATGAAAAAGATGAAGATAAATATAAAAAAATGTAAGAAAAGCCATCATCAATTCAATAAAATAAAATTGATTCTGATGCTAAATAATATTTTGTTGTTGAAAAGGAAAAATAAAATATTTATGAATTAAAACCAAAAATGAATGATTTGGTTTCTAAATAAAAAATAGGAGTTAGTGATTTAACTAAAACTATATAGTTTTAAAATATTCCTCAAGAATCTATTGTATTGAAGTAAAAGGTAAATGAAATTATAGAAGAATTATCTTAAACAGATGAATAAAATGAAAAAGAAGATGATTTGTAAGATCAAATTCATGAATCTTAAATTAAAAAATAAAATATAAAATCAGATTCTGATAAATAAAAGTAATAAGATAATTTATAAAAATTTAATGAATAAACAGAAAAGGATGCAATTAACGCGATTGACCTTCAAAAGAAAACAAAAAGTCAAATTCCAAAATAACAAGATAATAATTTTCAAACAAATTAATTTAAGTTTAATTTTAAATTTGATAAAAAATCTTCATTTTAAATAATATTAAATTTCGAAGTAATTGAAATAAATTCAAATAATTTCTTTTTATTTAAAGTCTTTGATTTATATAAATACTAATGATCTGATTCTTATTTTTTGTAAATAATTTGAGGAGTCTGAAGTTAATTTATCCAATTCTTCGGAGTGTTCTTTGATATATTTATTCTGTTAAAAATCATTTGAGTTTCTAAGGGGTTTAAAATATTTTCTTCAGCAAGCTTTTCATAAATAGGGAGAAACTTTTGACAAGAATGACAATCATCTTAATGAATAAATAAAACCTAATCTGAATTTTTATCTTGTAAATAATTGAAAGTATCTGCTGTTAATGGTCTTGAGAAATGTTAAGAAATTGGTATTTTCTATGAAAAAGTATCATAATCTCTTTTGTTATCATTAACTCTTATTAAAAATTATTTTAGACTTTCCAAATCGAAATTCTTTTCTTAATAAATATATTTATAAGACAACCCTTCATGCAGTTCTCTTTTGTTTATTAATTTTTCATAATAAGTATCCAAATTCTTATTTCTTATTTTTAGAAAATGTTTTTCTTCAACATCTTCATTATTAAAAGCAAATAGTTTAATAATTTTTTCTTCTGACTTTTTGAATACTCTTTTTAATAATTTTATTTAAATATTCTCAAATAATTCTGGATTGGTTTATTTAATTTATTTAAATGAATCTAATATTACATTTAAATATTATTTTGGAATTATATTAGGATTGTATTATAAACCAATAGCAAATTATTTTAAGTCTTTTTGAATAAAACTGGGACTGATCAAAGGTTCTATTTTGGATAAAGATGTGAATAATATATCGTTGTTATCTAAAGGTAAATCACTTTCTTATAAATTTATTTCATTGATTTCTTTATTATTTTTGGAAAAAATTTATAATAAATTATTTTCATTTTTGTTTTCTTAAAAAGCAAATGTTATTTAATTTAAATATAAATCTTTTTATTATAATAAATTTTCGAATAAATCTTTACTTTTTTTATTTTTTTTGTTTATTATAAATAAATATTCATCTGATTTAATTTAATCCACTTGCTTATTTAGTGAATCAATATCTTTAAGTTCTATTGGCTATTTAATTAATGGTAAATTAATATTATGTAATTATTTAGGACTTAAGTTCATATATTTATTTAAATTTTTATTATAGTAAATCAAAGATACCAAATCTTCATCTTCAGTAATCAATTTTTATTTTATTTCTTTCTAAAAATCATCCAATTCTTAAAAGTTTTTTAATAATTTAATATAAATCTTTCCTTTATTTTTTATTTTATTAAATTAAGAAATAGCTTATATGTATTACTTCTTCATTTCCAACATTTAAGGTGTAAGTATTATTAATATATCTTATTGATCTAATTATTTATTATTATATGGCATTATTTAAATATCATCTTCATTCATAAAATTATGTTAAAATAATTAAGATACTTAATAATTATCTTTATCTATTTCTATCTTTACTTTTTATTAATCTTCATTTTATTTTTCAATTTCTTAATTATTTAATTTTTATTCTGGACTATCTTCTTCCTTTATTTAATGAATCAGTTCAATGGATTCTTTTAATTATTTATTACCATAACCATCATCTTATATATTTATATTCTTCAATTCCCCCAATTTCTTCAGTCTATAGTAATCAGCCACTTAATACCCAGCATACCCAACCCCTGCCCCAACCACAATTCTTTTTGAGTATTTAATTATTTTTTAATACATTTATTAAATTAAATAATAGAGATATGTTTAATCAAGATAATATTGAAAAATACGAAGAACTGCTTCAATAACCCAAGAGTGACTGGAGACAAAGAGAGCAGATCCTGAAGACTTTAATAGAAGGTCTTCAACAGGACAACGATATTATTTTCGATTTCATCTGCAAAAACCCAATCGGGTTGGCTTTATAACTAAACGACTTGAGGTCCGCCATCGGAAAGTTGGCCAGTCAAGTCATCGAACTCTTCTCCCAATTCCCCTGCAATTCGAACAACAAACATTTGATCGAGAAATTCTGTGACTAGTTTTTGAAACAGGAAAAAGTTGTGAGGTCAATTGGCTCTGCTAACAAAATTATTGCGACTCATGCTTACAGGGCAATTGTTTCTTTGTTTGATAATAACTTGGTCACTTTCTCCACTTTGATTAACTTTGTTCAGAAAAACAAAGGACATAAGATATCCAAAATATGAGAGAGGACAGGAGAGTTTATTTTTGTTTATTTAAAAAACAACGAAAATGAATAAAAGGAAAATAAATTGCATTTGTTGAAATTTTCTGATTTTTTTATCAGGGATGCGAATGGGGGAGTGAGGAGTTGGGCGAAGAAGATTAGAACACTTAATGATGATGATTCTTAATAAATTAATTTATCCATTGCAGAGACAAAAGAAAGTCATAAATCGCCGAAAAAAAATTTTAAAGTAAAAAAACAAAAATCTAAAAAAGTTTATAAATAAAAAAGCCATGTAATTCCAACTTCTGAATATTTGGGAAAGCCAGTTATTAAAAAATAGATAAAGAAATAACATACATACAATTCTCAATTAATCCAGAAAAGAGATTGTATTAGTGTATTGAAAAGTAAGGAGATGTCTGTTTTGGAAAAGGTTAATTTCTTGAGAAGTTATAACATAAATTTATTTTGTAGGAATTGCACTTTGATGCAAATTAAGTAATTGTTTGAAGTTTTTGAGAATTTGAATAATGTTGAATTGGAAGGGTGGATTGAGAAGATTATTAAGAAGTGCTCTATTAAAAAGTATTTTAAAGAACTTCTTAATTTTTTGGAAACTCATGGAAGGAAATTCGAGAAATTGCCGAAGACAATCTGGCCAAATATTTTAGAATAAGATCTTTATTTATTTTTGGATTATTTTTTGTAAAATAATAATTTAGAAAGTTTGGAATTGATTCTTAAAAGATTTTAGTCAACTGAATTTATTAACAATGAATGTCATTAAGAATATCTAAAACATATTTTGATTAAAATTAATAAAAACTTTAAATCTTATTCTTTGGAAGATAATCTTTCTTTTTTGACAATGAATGCACAATTTTTAGAAATTTTAATTAGAATTAAAAAATTAGAAAAGATATTAAAGAAGTTTAAATTCAATCATTTTGTTTTTGATAAGATTGGTAAAATTAGTGCTTAATTATTAACTATTATGTAAGAATATTTCAATATAAAAATAAATTCACCAAAGAAAGAAATAAAAACTAATAGCAATGATAATAAATAATAAATAACTAATTCTTCGGAGAATAAAAATAAAAATGGAAATATCAAATAATTATCAAAACAAAATTCCAATAAAAAGAAAATCCAAAACAAATAATAGAAAAATTAATAATAAAAATCAAACCAATAATAAGAACAACAACAATCATTAAAAGATATGTTAAAATAAGCATCATTGCCAACAAGAAAGCAAGTAATCAAAACAATTATCTAAAATATCAAATAAATCGAAAATGAAAAAAACAATACAAATGAAGTACATAAAATATTTGATAAAACAATAGAAATACTTAACATTATAAGTCAATAAAATGATCTTGATGAAGAAACAATTATTTTATTATTCTCTTCTATAAAGAGCATGGAAAATGCTGGACAATCCAATGATAAATAACAAGAAAGAGTATTAAATTCAATAAAATAATTAATAAAAAATTAATAAGTTCCTAATGATTTTATAATAAGAAAAGTAATACATGTTAAATAAAGAGAATTACTATTTGCTTTTATTTTAAAATCTTTAGTAAACAATAATGTTTTTGAGGGAATTGTTTAAAATATAAAAATATTAATGATGTTTGTCAAATTTGGATAGCAAGAAGAAATAAAAATCCAATTTGCAGAAGAAGCATACCAACATAAAAAAGTAATTAAACAAGTTATGAATTCTCTTTACCAACATGATGAGGTGTCAGTTAGGAAAAATGTCGTTCACTTTTTTGTACAAAGCTATTACTTCTTCAAACAAAACCAATTTTTGTATTTGATAGAAGACTTTTCGGTTGAGTAAAAAAAATTAGTAGAAATTTACATCCAAAAATCAAAAGAAAGAAATAATTAATTCTCATTTAATTTATTTAATTTAATATGTAACAGAAAATGAAAAGTATTCAAGAAATGATTTAACAAGTCTAACTTGACGAGAATATAAATCCGAATGTAAAATAAATTGAAGAAATGCAATTGATCATCAATAAATTATGCAAATAAAATTTATTCTTGTTAAAGCAAAATTAAAGTTTGAAAAATCTGAAAATAAAAATGAATTGAAATTTTAAATCTTTTGGTTTGAAAACATAAAATTTTTTATTGAAATAATAATTGAAAAAATTGAATGAAGAAAATTTAGTATTGAAGAATTTTACCAAGGAAACTCTATATTATTCTATGAATGAAATAATTTAATTTAAATTATTTAATAATCAATTTCTTTTTTTATTGAATTGTATCTTTTTGTCAGGTAATCTATTTATATTTGTTTTATTTTTATTTTGTTGCAAAGATTTTTGAAATTGTAAACAAATTAACATTCTTTGTAATGGATTTACTTTTTGTTTTTAGGATTTTGTAAAAATTAATCAAAGGATCTGTTAAGAAATATTTCATTTTATGTTATTTCACCTAATTATTTTAATATTTCTTCAAAAGATTTTCCAATTAAATCATTTTTAAAATAAATCAATAACATAATTATCACTTTAAAAAATCCTAAGTAATTTTCAGCCAGAAAAATTTCTATTATTTAATTTAATAAATAAGATTTTTTAGTATTTTAAAGAACGTGAGTGAATAATGTAATAAACCAACTAGAACTATAATGAACAGGAGAAATTCCTTCTTTTTGAAAATGTAGATGCAATTAAGGTATATATATCTTTATCAAATTTTATTAAATATAAAAAAAAGTTTTTAATTATTTGAAATTTTCATTAAAAATAATTTTCATTTTTTCCAAAAATGAAATGTATAATTTAAATGCTTCTTCTTCTGATTTCGTTATTCTTAAGAAATATCCTGCTATGTAATTCATACCTTGACAATATCCAATATTTTACATTGCAATTCCTCCACATTTCAATATGTTATTTAGTTATTATCTTGGGAAGTCTTTTTCTAAAGTAAAGGATCTTTTGACATCTATTTCTATTAAATCTTCTAATGATTTATCTAATTTAAGATTTGCATCTTTAATAGAATGTAGGTCATAATTATTTTTATTTTTACTTAATAAGAAACTGATTACTTATAATCTATTTTATAAAGGATGATATAGTATTTTCTTTTTAATAATTGGATTAATTTATTTATATAAGAATTTAGATATATTTGATATTTTTATTTATTCATTAAAATTCAAATAATTAAAAGCATATTTGAATACCAATTTCTTTTCCCATAATAAAAATATATCATTTCTATTAACTTCATTGATTTGATTTTTTAGATAATTATTTTCTATTTAATCAATTTATTCAGCAACGAAATTAGGATCTATTTGACCTAATTTTGCAATATTAAAAATTATTTCTTTCTTTAGAACTAAGGTTAGTCCTTTATTTATATATTTCAGATAATCAGATACTTTTTATAAGGAAGTTCTTTTGTATTTCATTATTGATGGTTATTTCTATTTTACAATTATTGCTTTTTAGATGAAATTAAATATATTTTTTATGTTATTTTGATTTTTTTATTTATTTTATTCTATTTCTTAATTTAAAAATCTATCATAAAGGGATTTCCATAACTCAATATCCATCCAAATAGTTTATTATTTGAATTCTTCAATCATTTATTTATATTCTTTATCATTCACTTTAGTAGTTATTCTAATACATATTTCCAACAATTTCCAAAACAAAGTGATTTTCTTTTAAAGATCTTCTTCAAATTAAGTATTGATAATAATTTATTTCAAAATCAATTACAAAATTTAGTATTAGTTCGAAACTAATTTATAATAAAAAGTATTTTCAGGTAAAGAATTAAAAATAAAATAAATAAATCTCATATTAATTTCAGAATTCTAATAAGTCAAATCTATTTTTTATGAAAGTTTCTAATCAATTTTAACATCTTAATCCTTTTTAAATATATTAATGAAATCATCATTGTTACTTATTTAATTTTTATTAGATTCACTCAATTCTTATTTCAATATTTAATTATTTTTATTAGAAATCTTAACATCTTCAAAAGATAAGTAATGAACTTATGGTTTTTCAGAATAAAAATTAACAGTGAATTTGGATTTGTTTGAAATTCTTTAATGCAAGGGCAATATCTTATCTCCTAAGTAATTTTGATATATATCTTGCAATCTTTCATTTTTAATAATAATTTAATTTTGGAATTATTCATAATGATCAATTTTTGTTAAGAAGATTGCTCTTTTCTTCTTTTCAGATTTGTCTATTGTTTTAACAAAGGGAATGAATATCTCATATACTTTGTTCCATTTGAAATTCAGTTTCTCATTCAAAGACTTATACTATTACCTTGACTCTTCTTGTATTTTTTATAATTAAGAAGATTTAAGATTTTCTTCTATTAAATCTTTTTCTTTTATTTTTTTATTTTCGAAATCTTCAATTAGTTACATCTGTTTTTATATACTTTAATCTTTTAAAATAGACAATTGATAATAATATTTTTATGATTTGGTTAATTTGGATTCTATGCTTTTAATCTAAGCTAATTCGTTGTTTAAAGTATTTACTAATTTGGAGTAATCTTTTTGATGTTCTGATTAAAAAAAAGAAATGGGACGAATGAAAAATTAATTTATTTCTATTGAATTTCTTAGATGTTTTTTTCTTTTTTATTCTAGAATTTACATTAGTTCTCTGTATTTATCAAGAAGATCTGTTTGTTCTTATTCGTTTTAAAATACTTAAATCTTTTTAGTAAACCTCAAATTCTCTCATTGCATTCTTTATCATTATTGATGTTTGATTTTCAATTGATTTTAAGTTTTCGAATAAATTTATCAAAGAATTGTTTTTGTCCTTTGTGAATTTCAAATATGTTTCCAATTCATTCATATATTTTTCAAATTGTTTTTGATAGATTCTTGTCATTTGTATTATTTTTTAATTTTAAATTAATTAATAATTTTTATATAGTTTTAAGATTTTTGATTGTGGGGTTTGGGGTTTGGGGTTTGGGGTTTGGG
>JAVCKV010560928.1:0-10978 GCA_032274145.1 Herpochondria borealis | reverse complement strand
TGAAAAACATCAACCACGCAATCATCAGTATTTGCATTCTTTTCTTCTTGTGCGCAACAGCACAGCTCAACGCACAAAAAAAACACTACTGCAACGCAGAAAGCCACCTCCTAACTGGTCATGAAAAGGGACTTGAGACGGCAGGAAATACCACTAAAAGTGGAAATGCGGATTACCTAGGGTACGTCCAGCCAAACACCAACATGACACTGCCTTCAGCGTACAACTTCCAGGAGTATGTATTCGGAGAGCCAGACGATCAAGGTGACTGCCAGGGCATCCAAAATGGCACTGCAGTCATTGAGGAGATATTCATGGCGCAGACCCACAGACATGAAATTGAGCACCCACTATTCTTCACAATTGGCGAAAGACCAGCGCTATTACAGTTAGCCGTTACGGGCAGCGGTGAAGCACCGGATGTAGTAGTTGAAGGTGTTTTGAATGGCAGCAATCTTGGAACTTTGTGCCTAAAAGGCCCTGCGACTTTGAGTGCCGATATAAATTTGGCACAGCCCAATTTTGAGGATTACTTTTCAGTGACATTGCCCAAAGCTTGGGTAAAAGAAGGCCTGGAACTTATAGTGTCAGCTGGCAATTCCACTAGAACGCTAACCCAGGAAGAACTAAAAATATCTCCCTTCACCGAGCTCAATATCGTGATGACGAGAATGGACGCTATGGACTACAACCAAGAACCATACAGGAGGGCAATGTTCGATAATTTTCTTGCGGAATTAGCATCTGCCATTCCCGCAAGTGTTGTCAGGTTTGGTGAGTTTCCAAAAACATTAAGGCTGCCGACCTTCGCGTTTGCCAACTGGCAAGACGAGATAGTTGTTACTTCAACCGATGAAGAATTAGGTGAAACGAACGCAAATACCGGCAACCTTAATTACCATATGAATGATTTGTTGAGAGGCATACAACGAGCAACAGGAGACTACCCCAATACCGTCTTCTATGGCAATACCCTAAACCTCACCCCTGGCGGGTGGGGAGGTGATGGCACCTTTGTGAGCTTTGATTTTAAAGACAACTTTATTCATGAACTTGGCCATTCCTTGGGCTGCCCTCACTGGGGAGAATTCTACAGAATTCCAGATCCTGCCGAGTACGATTACTCCTACCCGTATAAGGGAGAAGAAGAAGAAGGCTCAGGTAGAGGTACGGCTTGGAATTTTATTCAGGGTACTTATGAATTCGTGAGCCCTACCTGTCAAGATGGTACAGGTAGTAATGTCGTTGGTACGGAAAGAAGTGATTGTATGCAACGCGGATTTCCTTGCATAGAAACTCGTCCGAGTGGTCCCGGGCCATGGGATGGTTTCGGAGATTTTTCCGCAAAGGCAATGAATAATTATCTCGCAGGAGCAGAAAGACAATTTGGCCAGATAGAAGATAGAGGGGAAATTGTAGATTTTCATTTGCCAGAGCAGACTGGCCACCCATTTGCCGTAGTCGAAAATGGGGAAAGAACATTTACCCGAGCTAATGACGACCCCGATAAATTTTACAAAGAGGATGAAATCAAATTGCCTGGTGTAACCAAAGTAGAGCAAGATGTCTACCTCGTTTACGGAAGCGCGCACTTTAATATGCCAGAAGTTAATATCATCTACGATCCGGTTAAATACAAGGGAACACTTCCTCCGGTCATCGATCCTACCGATCCTGCGACCTTTGAGGTGCTTAAGAACCTCACCGGAGAAGATGCGCCTGATTTGTACGGTCAAACAAGAGACATCACCCTGAAATTGATCTACGCAGATGGCACAGAGGCATTTCAATTGGTGCCCTTACAATCATATTCGAGACCATTCTCGGAAGAGCCAGATGAGATTCTTTTTCACCAATATTTCGCTGTTGTAGTTCCTGGGGATAAACCTCTGTGTAATGTAGAGATGTACCATAGAGATTTCATCATCACGGATTACGATATAGCAGGCAATATCACTGATCCTGAGCAGAATATCACTGCGGAAAACTTTATGGATGAGGCAAGGCTAATTACAACACTAGACTATTCTTGTAACTGCCCCGGCACGCCAAATTATGTGGAGCCAGGCACGTCTTGTGATGATGGTAGCCCGTTTACTATAAATGATGTGGAAGATGGATTTTGTAATTGTGAAGGTACTGTAGTCCCGGGTTGTGGTCTGATTACTAATTCAGCGTTTACACAAACGTTGGCTGGTTGGCGATGGTGGGGCAGTGATGCTTCCAGTGAAAATGATGAAGCCACTTTCACAATCGAAAATGAATTTGATGCCGGATTGGGGTTTGACCTAGAAAGTATGGAGGAAGGTGAAAGTTATACGCTAAGCTTTGAAGCTTATGCTACTGACGACAGGCCTTTAAATTTGATTCATAGGGCTGAATATGATTTTGAGAATGATCAGGAAGGCATAGATTTCTTGAATACAGTTTTCGATATCACAACAACTAAGACTGCATATGAAGTGACATTCATGGTCACTGAGAATGGTGACAATTCACTCTTAGAGTTTAATTTTTCGGGTAGTGAAGCGAGTATATTCATAGACAATGTTTGCTTAGAATTAGGTTGTTCTTCCACAGAGATTCCATATAATGGGCTCGATGATGATTGCGATCCCACCACGCTCGATGATGATCTAGATCAAGATGGATTCCTACTAACTGATGATTGCGATGACACCAACCCTGACATTAATCCAAGTGCCGAAGAGATATCGAGTAATGGCATAGATGAAAATTGTGATGGAGTGGATGTACTTACTTCTACTAATGAATTGGCGAATTCTACGATTAATATCTTCCCAAATCCTACAAGTAACGTGATAAACATCGAGGTTGAAGGCGAGTTAAATTATACGCTTAGCCTATTTGATCTGCGGGGCAAGTTGCTGGTTAGCAAGTCAAATGCAACTGTTTTGGAAATTGGGGCATTGCCGTATGGTATTTATATGCTTGAAATCCAAGATAGGCTAAATGGAAAGAAGCTTGTAAAAAGGGTCGTGAAGATGGATTGAAAAAGGTAGGTGGTACACTACTATACATCCAACGCCTGAGACGTCTCCCCTCTCCCGAGGAGAGGGGCCGGGGGAGAGGGTAACGTGTGTAATGTATAGTAAAGTGTGGTTTTAAAAAGTGCATTCTGTGTCCGTGCCCACACTACTGGATATTTTTCAAAATTCCCCTAAATTCCCCGAAGGGGGACTTCCAGCACTCCTGTAAAATTGATCTGTTTAAGCCCCCTTCGGGGGTTTGGGGGATTAAAACCAGCATTCACTAGAAAATGTCCAGTCCTGTGTCCGCGTCTCATGATTATTGGGGCGCGGACGCAGGTGCTGGGAGAGGTTTTGAGGAGCAGGGTAGGGCGTAGGCTTTGTTGGGGGAGGCTGGTATTGGTTTTTCAGGAGTGCTCATACTTACGCGCTAGATCAGACGCCCGTAGCGTCTCTTGCCCCTTTCGCTGCTGCGCAGCTTTTGGGGAAGGGGCGCTACGGGCGTCTGTTGGTGGTTTATCTTAAATTAAACTTCCTCGACCGTACATGTCTCAATGTCTGAAAAACAAGGCGTGATCAGCCCGCTGGACAGGATTTGAGCACACCGAGAAACGGGTTTATTGGGAAACAACGCAACTGGGCAACAACGCAACTCGAAACCTGAAGTGAGGATGAAACGGTGGTTTTGCTTGACTTTTTGGTGGAGAATCGTATATTTAGCTGGTCAGATAGCTGGCAACTGACCTGTCTGCGCTGTCCGATGGGTGGGGAGTTCTGGGTCTGGTGAGAGGGCAGACAGGCCTTTGAGTTAGCGGCAATGAAAAATAAAAACTATGAAGTTATTATTTTTAACATTTTCTTTTTTTTACTATACTGTTTTATTTGGACAGAATGTGTCAGTCCTACCTGTTGCGCAAGTTCATACAGATGGAAAAGATGTATTGCTATGTAATGAAGGTGTGAAGTATAATTATGAATGTAGCTTGTCAGTGGAAACTACTTCTGAGTATAATTTTCGCTTCCAGTTATCTTGTTACGAAACAGATATAAATAAAAAATCACCCTACAATCTTAATTTGCCAAAATTTGAACTAAAGAAAGTTGGAGTCGAAGATTTGTCGAGGCTTGTAAAAAATAATGTATTCATTAATGAAGTAACATCTAAGTATGATCTTATCAATCGACAACGACTCATGTGGCTTAAAGATAACATTTTTGTATATGTTGAACAATATAGAGTTGCCAGCAGTGAAGTATGGGAGGTAAGACAAGTTGAATTGTTTCACTTTGAAATTATTCAACTTCAAGGTGGTGAATTGTTTGGATGTTTTGTTGAGAAGTATGGATCTCAATACGATATTCGAGGATTTTTCTTAACAGGAGATGATAGCGAACTAATAATAATTGATTCTGATATTTTTAAACGTTCTAATCAAACTCCTTTATCGGGTTTTAATTACAAAAAATATCTTAATTCTGTGTCTCTATATCACACTGCAATCAATCCAGGTACAGGAAAATATGAGTTGAAATCAAGTATGGATAAAGGTAAAGTGTTGCTGTCTTCGCTAGATACAATTTTATTAAGTAAATCCTTTGTTATTTGTAGAAACGGACCGAAATATGATGTATATGATGTTTTATTAAATAAGATAAAATTTGAAGGAAAAATTAGAGTTGCAAGAAAATATAAGAATAGCATTCAGCTAATTTATGATGACCAACTAAAGTATCTAGCTTCAGATGTTCATCTCTCAGATACTATGCCTTCTTCTTTAGAAAACGCTGTCTGCGGAAACATGATGGTAACTGAAAGGAGTATAGTTGAAGAAGATGAAAGTGAGTTTAAATATATTGAACGGTATTCAAGCTTTCCAAATAATGAAGAAGTTTATTTAGATACCATTTTATTCAAATTAGGAGAAGGGATTAGTGGATTAAGATTTTTGAATGGAGAATCATCAATTATTACGTCTAGGAGTTGGAATAATACAACGAAATATGGCTTTAATGAGGACTGGCTTATTGGCGAAAAATTTGATTCGATAATTTTGATGAGGTTAGAAGATACGAATAATACAAGGCATACTAAGAGCTCTACATTCTTTATGCATGATGAAAATAAACAAACTAAAACTAAAACTAATTTACAACTAAATACTGTAGGTGTCTTTCCTTGGACCTCAGTTATTACATCTGGTTGTGAAAATCCGATTGAGTTTTATCAAGGTGATTTACGTTCTTATTATCCATTAAGAACAGTTGCTAATTATATTGAGCTGAGCGAATTTATAGGTGTTTTTGCAAAGTATAAAAAAATGAGCGGTGAGACTGGATGGATTGACGTTGATGGTAATGAGTATCCGTCTAGTTTAAATTAGAATAATGATAAAATACATTTTGTTGAAAAACGTAATGATGAACTTAGGCTTAACTGTACTACTACTCTTATCTGTGTTTGAATCGCATGGGCAAGGTGCGTATATCAAAGTAATAGACTATGATGTTAAAAATGTTGAATTACCTGAATTTAGGGTTCACATTTATGATTACCCTGTTTTTAGTAATATTGAGTATTTTGGAGATGATTCAATAAAGTATATGCTTTCAAAGAAATTTATTCATGATTTTATAATTTCTAAAGTAAGCCCAAACGATACGTCATGTGAGGCTATTGTTGAATTGGGATTTAAAAAAAACGGCTTTATTGATTATTTTAATGTTATTACGGAGAGTTTACATAATTGCGAAATTGACTTGGACGATGTTTCAAAATCTGTTTTATTAAGCAGGTTTCCCTCATTAAATCCTGGTCGTAGCGAGGGGAGAGTGCCCTATTACTTATTAATAATACCGTTGTATTTTGATCTTTATCTTGATAGAGATGCGAGTAACTAAAAATAAATACGCAGAAAACGCGGAGGGTGCAAAACTACCGTTCCGAGGGCCACAAAGGCGAAGAACAGGTCAAAAAACAGGGCTAGAATCCGTTGATTTTGGCCAAAACGAGGGTGTAGGGCATAGGGTTCCGTGCTGCGGAGGGCAGGTGCTTTATTTGACGACCACATACACCACTCAGTAGCAAGGCTTCGCGAGACGATTAGAAGAGGTCATCCCGCTCGTCGTAGCCTTCCGATTTCTCCGAAAGAACGGCGTGACCATGTGGTGGTCACGACAATACGTCCTTTAAAGGAGAAACCGCCAAAAGGAAACAAAAAAAGCGTTACCTTTTGTCTTCGAAAAGCATGCATCGCGGAACATCAGAGAACCGCCAATGTCCGGCTTCGCCAGGACACTGCGTTTCTCCATGTTCGTTGTGTGCAACTAAAAAACGCGAGCTATGTTTTCAATAAAATGTGAATCGTAACCCGCGAGTCAAAGAGGTACTTTCATCGAGAAAGATAATTCGTGTTATTATGAAGTCAAGACTGATAGTACTTTATTTAATTTTCATCTCCTGCACATTAACTGGACAACAAAATTTATTTCCAGATTTATTAGCTAGAAATATCAGCGCATCAACTGCTGTGGTCGAAAGAGATTGTGTAGGCTGCGAGCCTGCTAGGAATGACGGCATTATCTCGAAATATTACTTTGATGATAATGGTATGAATTCTATTCGATATTCTATCAGCGATAGTGAACCTTCAGGTAAGCAAGTCTATAATTATGAAGGAAATATTCTCACTTCATATGAGAATTACAGCACATGGATTTTTCAATCAGTCGATGATGATGGCGATTATATTATGATATGGGACAGTACTTTTTTGACAAATACTGTAACCTACGAATATGTAGGCGGTAAAATAAGAACTGTGAAGTGGTTTGATGATCCAGATAATATTCTTGTTATTCAGGTAAATTACATTTATAATAATGATGGGAAAATTGATTCTAAGGAAATTGAATGGTATCCAGAATCAGGTATTACTGGACAGTTTCGACCAAATTCTGACTCCTTAGTTCGTGTAGAATCTTTCAATGGAAAACGAATTAATATTAAGAAATACGAATATTCCGAAAATACAGTAACAATTAAATATTTTAAAGAAGGCTTACCTACCGGGATAGAAACTATCACTACGGAGGAAAGTGGCAGCATTGTAAAGGCTGTGTTGAAGTCTTCCAATTTAGAAACACTAAGCACATCTATTAAACAGTTTGACTCTCAAGGGAGATTGATCAATGAGAACTTAGCGGAAACTGGATACGATGGCTTTGGGAATTCTTTTGATAGCTTTGGCTACGGAAGGACAACTTATGAATACGATAGCGAAGGACAATTGTCAATAAAAAGGTCATATTCAGATGACCAGCTAATGATTGAGGAGCGATATTCCTATCAATAAAAACACGCGCAACACTAAAAGCTGAAAGGTAGCCTGAGCGCAGCGAAGCCTACCGTTCCGCTTTTGTTGGACGAACCCGCCACCCCACGATTCGGCCCTATGGGCATTGAACCACCACCAAAAATTACTCCCCCTCCAAATCCAAAACATACCACTCAATCGCGTCTACGTCTATGTTGGCCCTTCGGCCAACATCTTCGGGGGCGTAGTGGGCTGCGAGGTAGTCTAGAATGACGGGTTCGTTGGGGCCAAGGGCCCAGAGGCCCTGCTTGGCTTGCATCCAACGGATCATCTCTTCCCAGCCTTCGCGGGTGGCCCGGTTTTGGGTCACGAGCTTGGCGGAGTGGCAGGCGGTGCAGGTACCCCGCACGATGTCGAAACCTTCCGCGAAGACCAAGCCGGTCTGCACGTGGATACCATCCACTACCTTATCGGAGTCTTCCGCTTCGGAGGCACCGCCCCCGTTGCCGGGGCGGTAGGCGCGTTGTTCCATAGCTTGCGGCTGGTTGCGGTAGCTTTCCGCAACGCTGTCACCGAACAGTAGGTAAAAAAACACCCCTACGCATACGACCAGCGCAACGTTCAGGATGACCAATAATGCGGGGAGCAAATCAGGACGTTGAGACATGTTCAGGATACTTTAATCGCGATACGATGACAGGCGTTGTTGAGGTAGCCACGCGGGTTCCAGCCAGGTAGGAGCATGGGCTGGGCGGCGCCTTCTGCGTCGGTAGCTCTGGCCCATACTTCGTAGTAGCCAGACTGGGGGAAAGAGATGGAGGCCGAAAACGCTTGCCAACTGTAGCGGTTGTCCGCGCCCTTAAGCGTGCAGGGCAACCAGGTGGAGCCGAAGTCGATGGAGTATTCTACTTTGTCGATGTTGGCGGCCGAGGTCCATGCTTTCCCCCTGATGGGGAGCTTTTGGCTGCGCTTGATTGAAGCGCCTGTTTTGGGAAAAGTGATCAGAGATTTGACGGGCATCTTCTCGATGATGCACATCTCATCGTCGGGCACTTTCGTGCCCGGAGCGACCGGCTTGCAGGGGACGCGGTAAGACTGGCCGGTCATCTTCGGCCCGTCATGGACCTGATCTCTGATGACAATTTTAGACAGCCATTTGCCGGAGCAAGAGGCCGGAAAGCCTCCAAACACTAACCGCAGCGGATAGCCATTGAGCACCGGAATATCCTTGCCGTTCATCGCCCATGCAATCAGGCTTTCGTCTTCCATCGCCTTCGCGATGGGTACGCCCCGAGAGATGACCACCTTACCAGTTTCCCCGGAGAGGTGGGTGTCTTGGCCGTAGTAAGCAACATAGACGGCGTTGCTTTTCACCCCGACGTCTTTCAGGACGTCCTTCAGCCGGATGCCCGTCCAGGCGGCGCAGCCGATGGCACCGGTAGACCACTGGTTGCCCTTTGCCGGTGGGTTGAACTCCTTGCGGCCATTGCCGCCGCATTCTAGGGTCAGGTTGTAGGTGACATTCTCGAACTTGCTTTTGAGGTCGGCCAATGTATAACTCTTGGTTGTTGCCGCCGATTCGCCCTCAATGCTCAGCGTCCAGTTACTGGCGTTGATGCCTTCGGGCGGAATGCCATTGTTCCGGACAAAGAAGAGATCGTTGGGCGTGAGCGCATCGTCCAGCAGATGGGGCGGTGTTTCGGCATTGATGGGCTTGTCGTTAAGGACGGTGAGCCCCGCACGTTTTCCGGGCAGGCTGAACGGACGATCAGTGGAAGCCAATCCGGCAGGTATCATTCCGGCAGGAAAGTGCTCCGCAAAAACCATGTTCGAGCCTAGGGCCAGACTAAGTGCGGTCAGTGCGCCTTTTTGCAGGAACCCGCGCCGGGTTACGGGGTCGGAGCTGCGGCCCCAAAGCTGTTTGTCGGCTTCGATGGGGTCTTTTTGGTAAAGCTCGTGTAAACCTATTTCTTTCTTTTTTGGCATGGTGGCTGGTATTGTTCGTTTCCCTCTCCCCCGGCCCCTCTCCTCGGGAGAGGGGAGATGTGGCAGCTCACTTCGTTCGTCGTGGCAGGGTGATAAAATCGTTGTATTCGCGGGTAATTACTTTCTAAGAATCATCCCTCTCCGAGGAGAGGGACCGAGGGAGAGGGGAGATGTGGCAGCTCACTTCGTTCGTTATTACAAGGTGATGAAATCATTGTATTCGCTAGTAATTACTTTCTAAGAGTCATCCCTCTCGGAGGAGAGGGACCGAGGGAGAGGGAAGACATGGAAGCTCATTTCGTTCGTCATGACAGGGTGATAAACATCATTGTATTCGCTAGTAATTACTCCTTCTTAAACCCATGAGTGGCTTGGCTGGCAAAGCCTTCTGGGAATTCCTCCACACCGGGAAAGCCCAGGCGAATATCCTGACCGTTGTGCGGAATATAGGCGGTTTTGAAAAGGTAATCCCATATGGCCAGGGTTAGCCCGAAGTTGACCCCAAAGTGACGACTGTCTGGCAGCTCGTAGGAGTGGTGCCAGATGTGCATTTCGGGGCTGTTGAAGAGGTACTTCATCAGCTTGCCGAGCAGTAGGCCGCTGCCAATGGCAAAAGCGGCAACGATACCGACTTTACCTAGCAACGACGGGTTGTCAAAAAATGTAATGTCTAGCAAGCCATTGGCTACAATTACACCGATCAACAAGCCGAGCACACCTCCCGTCACGTAGCCGCTGATGCTGATGTTGGAGTGGTTGTAATGCCCCCAAGCTAAGGTGAAGATGTGGATGATGAAGAAGTCGTAGAGCCCGATGCCGAGCAAAGCCAACGGGATGTACTCCAAAGTTCGGTACACGATGTTTTCCATCCAGTGATAGCGCAGGTGGGCGGCAAAGCCCATCTCTTCAACCGAGTGGTGTACCTTATGGAACTCCCAGAGTGTATCCGAACGGTGCAGCAAACGGTGAATCCACCACTGCACAAAATCGCGCACCAGAAAGCCGACCAACAATACTGCCCACATCGGGAAGCTGTTCATGGGGTTGTTGGCCTGGAGGTTGAAGCCACCGGTAACCCAGCTGATCCCGTCGTTGAACAGGTTGACGATCACGTTGGAGGCCGCGCTGTAAATGATCAGCGAAAACAGGAAGAAATTGAAAAACATATAGAATACGTCAAGCCAGAAATCCTTCCGCATTACCGGCTGCTTCTTGCGCCAAGGAATGGCCACTTCTAAGATCAGGAAGAATACAGACACCGCAATTAGCCAGTAGAAATAGTTGTTCCACGAAGGATGCGTGATCTCGTGGTACAAATAGTTCGCATATCCTGTATATCCATCTACAAATGCGTCCCAGTACTTATTCATGCTCAATGGTTTAATTAGTAAGTGTGCTATTCTTTTGCTCCGGGGGAAAGGTTTTCAACGAGGTCTTCACGGATTTGTTTATCCACCTCCGGGCTGGCGTGGTGTGCGAGAGCTACTATGTTGGCATTTTGGTGAAGGTAACTCCATTCAATCTAGGAGCCGTGGTAGTTGCTTGCGTCGTGTGTATAATGAAATGCACGGTGCTACAGGATTATCCGCTATAACGTCCCCCCTCTCCCGAGGGTGAAGTTTACCCATAAGTTGTTCGGGTCCATTTTTCATAACTCTCTGCACACATCCCGTCTCACCTCCCTGCCGG
>JAVCKV010560917.1:0-10979 GCA_032274145.1 Herpochondria borealis | reverse complement strand
TCCCAGAGTGGACGAAAACGCTCTAAGCCGCCTATGTTGGATTCAGAGAACGATGATGATGGCAACGATATGGACACCAACCAAACAAGTGATGACCGCATCATGCGCGACATTGCGGTACTTGAGGCTATGTGGAATCGGCAGAAGAATCCAACACCTCTTGATGATGATTTAGATGTCAGGTCACACAGCTTACAATAGCTTTCTCCAATCTCAAGCCTCTGAGAAGTCTCGGTGTGGTGATGCTGACAATCCTCTCCCAGCTTCAATACCCCCACAGAAATAACAGGCTCTCCTGGCTCCAACGTTCCTGTTTCACCTACACATCCACCACCTGTCCCCGTCCTCACTGCACAACATCCCACTCTTCCTCCCGACCCCTCCCATCTTTGTCAACCCCTTCACCCTCATTCATCTTCATCTCCCCCATCCACATCTACATCATCTACATTTTCACTACCTCAGTTTTCTGTCTCTTCCTCCTTGACATCTTCCACTTCCGTCTCCTTTTACCCTCCTCCCATGCCAGCTCTACATGGCAACGATTCTGTTACTGGTCAGCATTTTTGTGTTACTCTCAAAAACATCAATGGAAATTTTCAGTCTCCCAATTCAGAAGCACTTTACTCTCACCATCATATTATCCATGTCTCCGGATCTTGTTGGGCTCTTGGAAACAAACTTTCCCCACACGCTGGCTCAGCTTCAGGATCTACGAGCCACCGTCAATTGTCTCACGCCTGGTGGTCGTTGTGTGGCTGCACAGTGTCCCCATGATCCTTCTTGGACGAAAGTGCCAAATAAACAACAGGGTGGTACCATTCAATTTCTCCAGGGACGCTATTCAGGCTTTATTTCCGAACACTCCCCAGATGAGCTTGGCCGCTGGAGCTCTCAGACTCTCAAACTTCGTGGACATCATCATCTTACGTTTATCACTGCGTATCGCCCAGGTGGTAGGACTGATCCTGCCGTGACCGGAGTGGGTACCATACGTATGATGCAAACAGTTTTGAGAATTTCGCTGCTGAGGCTTTGCTTCCCCAAACACTTGCACATCTTTCTCCAAGATCATCTCACCAAGTACGTTTTGACCCTGCAAGCCAAAGGTCATTACATCCTCAAAGTGTAAGAAATGAGTCAGGATCTCCAGGGCCGGACCTTCACATTCTGTTTGCTCGGTATGGTACAGACAATACTTACTTTGTCACAAAAGTCATGTTCAGCATCAACTAGTTACCTGATTGCTGATTTTTGTTCAACAGATGGTTGTACCAGTTTCTACTTGTACTGTACGGGGTATATCCAGTGCCCGTCTGTCCGACCTTCGTACCGTGGCCCGAACGTTAAAACTATAACAGCTATGAATCTCTAATCAACTGCATTCAAAAGCCGAGACAATATACTTGTGAGCTATCTATCAATGCATATTAAGGAGGGGACCCGAGCACGGTTACTGTCGATATGTACAGTAGCCACGCGCAAAGTCGCGCTCGTACTGAACTGTGTGAGACCCACAGAACAGGTAGCTCATTTCACGACACTAAGTAATGAACTTCGCAGTGTCTCTAGAACATGTTCAGAATGGAAGTGACCCATGTAAGAGCATTGACGATTCACAATTAACACCTACTCTTCCCATTGATATATGTGAGATGGTGGTCAGGGCTTTCTGGGGCTTATCGTGAAAAGGTTCAGCTAGGAGGGGTGTCTTTTAACAGAGATTCAGGTCTTTCCGCCATAAATTGATAGCCGATCCTTAACGCTGCATGTCTGTAATCAAATGAAGCAACTCTGAAATTTTGGGCGCTTCCAGCTGTTGCCCTCCAGCCTTGGGAGGCGTTCCTTGCAAATTTTCACCAGTTTGCGGATTGACTTCTGCATCAGACAAAAAAATGATCCAGCCTCCTCGTCTTTCATTCGTGCATTCAACGATCTGTTAGAGTTAAGGCTGAACTACTAGCCAGCTATAGTACAGTAGCTGTATCTAGAGACTAAACTGTACTTATTGTACGGTGCGTAAACTACTATACAGTACTGGTGGTGATGATGATGATGATGATGATAACAGCAGCCACTTGAACTTCTTCTCTGCTCCATAGACAATACATAATATACTGTTCTCCCCAGGTGACAGCTGCAGCACACGACAGGAGTGAGGCAGCGAGGCAAGCCCACATACAGGTAACGAAGGAAGCAAACGTGGTGGAATTGGAATCTGATCAATGTTATTATTACTATTATTATTATTATTATTATTATTGCACCCATCATGACAAGCACCAAATACAATGGCGAGTACAAGCTTGACTCGATTACCGCAAATTATCAAACGCAAGTGATGCCACCTTGCGGATTGTGGGCCACCATCATAGATGGAACCATCCTTGTGAAGATTGGAAAACAAATATCTTTGAAAGCAACTTTTGCCCGCACCGGATTCGATGCTACCAGAAATGACATTCTTCGCGTCGGTCCCGTAACAACGAGCAACACGTTGGCCGTCGAAGAAGGAACGTTGGATCCCTCTATTCTTGACTTGAAATCCATCTTGTCGGAACTACTTCCGACATTGAAGACAGGAGTGGTTGTCAGCCCCGGAAACATCTATATGTCGGGACAAAACTTAGAGCTTACCGTACAGGAATACCAAAATGGTACCTGTATCGCCGAAGATCCGGAAGTGGCGTATGCCAATTTGCTACAAGGACTTGGTGTTCGGCAACATGCATGATTGATTGAGGCTGCTCGTTCGTCGACAGAAGTATGGTTCCAGCCGCAGTCGTGTCACTTCATCATGTTGTAGTTTTACGGCAGCTAAAACTAACACTGCTGTATGATCCAGTGAAGGGATCTCGCCATCATTCGTATTTGCAAACGTTGTGTGATACTTGTAGTTAGAGTTATGGGTACACTACTAGAGCTAGCTTGAGTATTTTTGGAGAGACTTACTATGGTCTTGTATTGCGTTGCCTGATTGATAACAGTAGCCACAAATCTATGTAAAATACTAGATCTTCCTTTTGTGCTCTTACGAGGGTTCAGGTCTACTACGGATCGAAAAGGATGCAACAACGCACCGAAACTGACCATATGATAACATTTTTCAATTCTTTCGTCGCATCAAAATAAAGCCAGCCAGGACTGCAACCGCTGCAACACCCACCGAAGCCTTGAAGTAGGAACTGTTCCAGAAAGAGCTGCTTCCTTTAACACTAACCGAAAGGTCCGACGCGACCATTTTGGAGCAGATTGGGTGGTAAATATGCTTGTGCGTCTTGGATGCAAATTTGGCAATGTACGCCTGGAAGAATTTTTCAAACGCAGGAGATCCTACCTTTTGTTCTAACGTATAAAGTAGATTGAATCCCCTTTCATAGGCAACTGACGAATAAGCATCATCTGGGTCAAGATCGCCCATGTCCAACACCGTGTGAACTCCTCTGGCATTTCACAGTCGATAGTATCCGTGAGAACTTTCCAGCTCGAAATCCAAAAAGGTGTCATTCTTATTGATGCGTGCCATAATTTCTCGCTGTAGCGCCGTGCAAAAAGGAATAAGGGATAAGATGAGTTAGCTCTCAACTAGTACAGCAAATAGAATCAAAGCAGTTGTTTCGCATACAGTTGACGAACCTGAAACCATGTCGTCCAACCTTCGTTGAGCCAAAAAAGATCCCACGTTGCATTTGCTGTGTATAGATTGAGAGGAAAGATGAATAATAAGGAGTAATAGGTCAACTCTGATGTTAGGATGCAATTAACTTTGGCAAAATCAGAGAGAATTTCAGCTTTCTCAAAGAACTTACTGACAAGATTACCCGTCCAAGAGTGAGCTCTAGAGTGGCAGAAATTGAAAGAAAAAGAGAAGAAAGTTGATGAGCACATAAATTCGAAAATATTCAATACACCAAATCAAACATGAACAGAACAAGTCGTTCCAGCTAGAAGCAAGATGACAGAACGAACGTACCAATTTCATGCGCCGCAACATCCGCCAACGATCAATCTCCCGCCAAGAGTGTGGGGGTCACAAAGGTTACGCACGGATTTTCCATTCCACCAAAGTGAAAGCTCCCGGGAGGCACAAGAGATCATAGCAACCCCAAACATGTTTTTTGCCACATATTTCTTCAGCAATCCTAAGGAAGAAGTCTGAGAAATAGTGCAGTTGGTTAGCACATCAAACAAAACACAACACATCCACTGACAATACTGTACAAGATATATAATTACACCCAGCTTTTTCGTGCATTCCTACTGTACGAGTATCACATACCTTCTGTGTGGGCAAATTCGTACGCGGCTTGATCGATGACCGAAGGTTCACTCCACACAGCACAGCGGTGACTGATTATCTTTTTTGACCAATTTTCCCACCGCCGTGGCAATAAGGTAGGAGGAAATGGGAACGGGTTGATCCCAGTGGTATTCTTTCGTTTGATGGTTGTTGTTGTCGTCTTTGACAGGTTCGCCTTTCGTGACAGCCGACATGACGCAGGTCGCCCCCGCGTGGGCGACTGTGACATGCGCCGTGTAGGTGGCCTTGCATCCAGGTCGATCTTGACAGGGAATCAAGGAACGAGTGTGAATGGCTTGACACTGCGTAAAAAGCTAGGGATGTTCGCCTCCTGTGGTTTGGGCGGGCAACCACTGAACATCGCTCGATTCTGTAATTGTCTTGTATTGCACTGTGACTTTTTTCAGTTTGCGTTGGGTTGGCAAATTGATCGAGAGCTGTTGGCCCAAATGAGCCTTGCTTTTGTTCACGGGGTGCAATGTATAGGGCAACGCATGTGCCGCCTGGTCGTCACCACTCCCACTCGTGACGTGCCGAATGGTCAAGTGGTTCGTGTCCAACACAAGCGCACAATGCGAGCTCCTGGCGTCACATACTCCAAAGTGGAAGTAGCAGAAGCGTGGAGGATGCTGGCGTGTAAAGTCCACATTGACTTTCCGGTCAATGTGAGTGACCTTGATGCCATTGGGATTGGACAAGGATGACCGGTCCTCGGGAGCAGACGCTGCTGCTGGTGATGATGATGGAGATGGCACTGTCTTTTACAGATTGAAAAATAAGCAGCTTAGGCGGAATGCAGTATTGAAGTACCAGGTGGAGACGAAAGATGCGTAGAACTTAGTTGGAAGAGGGCAGAAGAAGAAGAAGAAGCACTTCAAGAAAGAAAGTGAGCAGAATGCATTCGATACTCGATACTCGTCGAATGATGGGTGATGGGGCTGAAGGGCTTGCTTGTTGTTGTATACGCCAGCAAACGGATGGAAAACAGACCATTTTGCGCCTGTTTCTACTGTACTGTAGATCACAGTATAGTAAGTATCTAAGTGTTCCTTTGTCTGTGGGTGTGGTGCTGGTGATAGATCTTTGCCATGGCAGCATGTATTTATTTTTGTTCTCACTGCCAGCGTTAAGTCTGATGAGTGGGCATTCATGTGGTGGGTGATTGGTATTCTCTTGCAAACGGTCGTTTTCTTGGTGATGGGGCGAGAATAAGTTGTTTGTGTGTGTGTCGTTGTTTCTGCCATTGAGTTGTTGAAAGATGTGTTATTACATAGTTTTGGATGCTCAGTCATTGGCAATCAGCAAGAGCTTCAGAGATATCGTATTTGTACTGATTCACACAAAGTCCTGTTGGATTGTTGTGCATGCTGCTCTCTGCTGCGATAAAAGAGTGGGGAGTGTTATGATTGAGAATCAAGTTCACAAGTGCGATTAGGCCCACCAGTGGATGGGACAAAAGGGGACCTGGATTGTAGAGCAGAATGCCTGCAATTTGTGCAAATCAACACAGAAAAATCTGGTTTTCTCCTTCCACAATAGAGACACTAACACAATATTTCCAAGTCTCTTTTGTGCCTCTTCAACAAGTAGATCAATAGTCAGCCTACAAGAAAAGGTTCATCAAAATGTCACAATGTAGTGGTGTAGAGCTGCAAAGTAGTATCAACCCTGTTGAGTACTTGACCCTATTGCACTTTCTTTTCTTGGAATGTGCTTCTACATGTATACAGCAGACATCAATAATGGTTAATTGCAGTGTAGATGCTAGTTTGAGGGTTGCCCCATCTTTTTCATTGCCATGGTGATTGGGTATTTTTTGAACTAATTTTGTGATATTCTGGTGTCAAAAGTGCGCAGTGCCCCCAAGCATAACATTATGTGCGTCAATAACTTCTGGTTAATTTTCAGTTAGACATTCTAAGTGCTTCAGTGACAAACACCATGCTTTGAATTATGTTACCAAACTAGTAACATGCTGGCCCCCTTTTCAACATACAAAATCTATTGAGGTAGGAAGATGAAGCATATATTCACAAAATTTTGTGCATGCATAGATTGCTTGAAGCACAAGGGTGGCACTGCTGTGTCTGCCAGCAGGGTGGAGGTTGTCTGGGTGAAAGACCTCCTCATTGGTCTGGGGCTTCCTGGGAGAGAAACCATAGACAGAGCTGTGCTGGTGGTTGCGAGCTTGTGGTGGTTGGCAAATTGGTGGTGATGGTGGTGGAGACAAGGATTGTGTTCCTCACTTTCACCAGTCCCAACTACTCGTTTGCTTCTCCAAGAGAAATTGAGGCGATCCCAACGTGCTCAGCCCGACAGCTTGTTCTTCGCTTCCTTAATTTGACGATGCCATTATGATGCGCCATGAGTGATAGAGTTTGTTCCTGTGCTTCGTCAGGATAACAAGGACTAGCGTGAGTTTTTGGCGGCAAAAGGTTATATACAATATATATACCCGAAGCAACGTTATATACGGTACGGTACCTGTCTTACAGAAGATCTGAAGACGAGACCAAAGACAACCACCCCCACACAATACAATTTTTTCAAGTTGATTAGTACTGTACCTCTCAACTACCATGAGCCCAGAACCGTCCTTCCAAGATCATTGGGAACGGGTACAGCAACTAGAACGGTGGAGAGAGCTTGCCATTCGCCCCACGAGAGAAGAATGCCACGCGGACGACCAACAAATGCTGGAGCAGGAACAAGACAATCTGGCAGAACTCCAAAGACGTTGTTTACAAGTTAGGGACCTGATGAATCAGCGTTTACCGCCACAGGTTTCGCTGTTGGAGCACCAGCTAATTTGTCATGCGTCTCGTATACCGAACTCTGGTAAGGGTCTGTTCTACAAGCCTGTTGACAGTGAACGAGCAGGCGATGAGGTGACACCTATCCCAGTGGGTGAGATTTTGTGCTACTATTACGGTCATATTCACGACTTTCATTCCACCAAGCAGTTGACGGACACGTCCTATCTCATGTTAGTGGGAGGGAATGTGTTTGTGGATCCACGGCTTTGCCCTGACATAAAGGCACGCTACATTAATGACCCCTTGAATGAAGCTCTTGTAAACTGTAAGTTTGTTCCAGAACCCATGTCCTTTCGCAGTGCCGTGGTTTCGACGCGGGAGATACACCCACAAACGGAACTTTTTATCAGCTATGGCGACTTTTACTGGAGTCAGCAACCTATCAAAGGAACGGTCTTTGTGGGGAGGTCCGCAAAGCGGGCTCACTGATGTGCGGTCGAACTATCGGGCAGGACGAAGAGAAGCCTGACTTGAAAGAGATCATAACCATCGACGCTACTAAGTGGGTAACAAAGAAAGCCTAGACTTGGGCAAGTTACATCTTTCTTCGCCTCTTTTTGGCATCGTGAGTTCCCTGGAACTTTCTCGAGTCCTTCCTCGACATCTTCAGTGCAGTCTTTCCATTGCCCTTGTTTCGTGCCCCGAATGAATGCTTCGACATCATAAAATTCTTGTTTCGCTTCTTCTCTGTATTCGTACTGCTGCCATCTCGTGATTGCGATTCGAACTTTTCACGACCAGCGAGAATGCTCTCCAATCTCTCAGCCTTGGATTGGCGCTTACGCTTGGCTTCAGCTGCAATGTCCATTGGATTCACAGCGCCCGAAACACGAATCTCTTCATCATCGGAATCATCAGAATCACTGAGATCATCATAGTCCTCCCCACGGGCAATGGCTCGTTTGCGTCGCGCCGCTTCCCGAGGGTCACGTTTTGCTCGCTGTTCACGGTCGACCAACTGGCGCATCTTCGCAAAATCAGCTGCTGAAAAGATACGGGTTGCAGAAACATCCTGCTTGAGTTTATCGCGTTCCTCGACTGACATTTTAGATACGTCCATGACACCATCGTCGTCTGTTACTGGTTTGCCGTCGCCGTCGACGAGAACAAGGGTTGGTGCTTCCTCGTCCTCTTCGATCTCATTTTCGCCTTCATCAGCAACATCTTCCCAGTCTCCTTCATCCTCGACCTCGTCGTTCATTGGCTCCTCATGGAGACCATCGCTTTCATCGTCGTCGGCATCACTGTCAGTATCCTCGCCGTTCTTCCTTTTCGCTGCCTTGCGCGCTTCATATGCGACCAATAAATCAGCTCCCTCGACGCCAGTTGACGCCTTGGTTTGACCATACTTTAGTGGCTTGTGCCCAGCTTTGTGGAGTGCCGTCCCTGCCAAGCCACGATCCTTACCCTGTAGGAGTCCTGGATGGACTTCTCGGATGAAGTTTGTCCACGCTTTTCCCGCTATACCAACAGAACGGTCGCGGTGTTTACCGTAGGCAGCCAAGTCACGCGCAAAGGCCTCCATATCCAGCGATGAGCTTCCATTACCCTCGTCGTCACCTGCTGTGAGAATTGAAGGAACACGAGAGCAAATGGCACGAGCAGCGTTGATGCCAACAGCCATCTGTTCGCCGGAGCAACGCTCGGTGATGAAATTGTGAGCAATGGTTTTGAGAATACCATAGACTTCTTCCGGTGGCACACAATCGTGACAGGCCTGCACTGAATAGGCCAAGATTGCCGTTACGTCACGCTGATGTCCACCCATGTAGCGTTGAAGAAAGGGATAGAGTGGCAGCAACATCAGCTCGTGATTTCCAACTAGTCGCGTAACAAAGTTGATCATGAGCAATTTTACTTCATATTTGAGAGACGCATTGTTTCCTTTCAAACGCTTCAAAGTGGTTTCCGCCGATCCCTGAGGATCTCTCAATAGTTCGATGGCAGGATATAGCTTCTTTGCGTGCTCGATACCACCTTTCTCTTCCAACTCCAACCAATCTGGATTCTCCTTCTTCTTCTGAGCCTTGCGTCGATTTGCCAATTGGCGTGCCACCTGACGCGCTCGCTGCTTTGTTTTCTTAGAATGAGAATGAAGATCAATCTGATTTATACCTGACCATTCATCCTCTTCTTCACACTTCTTGTCATGTGCCATTTTCTCTTCAATATTGAGGAAGAATCTCATGGCCCGACACATGACAGTGTTATTGTGCGATGCAGCTGCCGACGCCAGGATAGCTACGGCACGGTCATCGGTCCACACGGCTCTTCGATAGAGCTCACAAACCATGTCCGTCGCTCGCTTTTGTGCCATGTCGGTGGCGTCATCATTGCTGCCATGGTTGTCCATGGACACAACTCTATGTAGAAATGACTGAATGCTGCGGTTTACCTTCTCATCCCTCTTTCCCTTCTTATTGATATTCTTGATGTCATTTACAATATGCGAATAGAGCAATTCACGGAGTCCCTTGTCGGGAACAACGGATAGAATGCGAAAGAAAAGTTCTAGCAGACGCAGCGGTTCAATGGCACCCTTGTTGCGCATCAAAATCAAGGCAGAAACACAGGCCTTCCGGACATCACGATGTAACGAGAGGGCCGAAGTTGGAAGGGACATGCTTATGGCCTTGTTTTGAGTTTGCTGCTTTGAATCGGATGTACTCCCCAACAGCAGGTTAATTAGCATGGTCGCAATTCTGTCAGCTTCCTTGCCCTTGTAACTCGATGACGCGACGGCAGCTGCAAACTGAATCAGCTCAACCAAACGGGGAGACGGATCGGAGGCAGGAGAAAGTGCCAGGATACCACATTCACTCTCCAATCGTCGTACCTGCGCATCGTAGTCCTCGCGATAGCCTTCAGGATCGCGCTTACACAAATTTTGAAGCTGAGAGAGCTTGAGTGTGACACCCACGCGAGTTCCAGCTCCCGTTGCGGTAGACATGGCGATAGTGGTTGTTTCAAAGTCGACAAGGCAGTCAGAGTGGAGTGATCAACGGCGCTCTCGATCCACAGATAGGATACGATAGACTATGGAGTGAGATTTCTCAGAACAAAACTACTTACTTGTTGCATTATTTTTGTTTGAATGGGATGCTCAGAATTTTTGGTTGGTCCACAAAGCACACGTGAGATCGACTGACGGACGAGAAAGTGGAAACTGTGAGTGCTATCGCTACGATACGCTCTACGCCGACGTAATGTAGCTTCTGATCACAGTTCTAGAGCTACTGTAGAGTATCTAGAGCAGCGAGAAGTACAAATTTGTATCGACGGTTCTATCAAGAGTCCTGCTGTCACTACTGTAGAGGCATTCGCCATGTTGTCGCCATGCCTGTACATAGCTGGCTCCGACCACATACATGGTCTCAAATAGATTTCAAGTATGAACTGTGGGAATCATTGTGACGCATTGGATGTCCTATTGTTCCCGCACAACCTTGCTGTGCGGGTACGAGGGCACACTACGGGAAGGCCCATCAACAAACAGTAGCTAATCCAATTTACAGTAACTCTCTCTAGGAGAGAGAGTAGCCATGATGGCAATGTTAGTTAGCTCTTAGAGCAGCTACAGTTTCAGACTCCTTTCTACGATGGAGTATTTTTCACAGGCGGTGTTTTGTCGGACACTGCATCTCAAATTGGTCTGTACAGGCTCAAGTAGTTACCACTGTCAATGACGAGTCTTTCTTCTGGCCTGATCTCATGCGCGGTATGATCGTCGACGGCAAAATGGGTCTGGGCATTGCCATAATAAATACACTGGATCCACCACGAGAAACAATGTCATCTGCTCCCAGCTCTCGTCCATCACATGGCAGGCGGATCGCAAGTGCCACCTCATCTCAGCCTTCAAG